>CM070034.1:166670424-166684501 GCA_036250615.1 Ptychadena robeensis
CACCCTGCAGCTGGTAGCACCTTTACTTTGCAACAGTAGATCCTAAGTGTGTGCCCCATTTCCAGGCTTGGGTGTGGTGTTAGACTGTAAATATTCCCTCTAGTAAAGCTGTAAATATTCCCCTACCAGCTGCCTGTGACTCCTTTAATTGGTGTGTGTGAGTCTAAGACAGTGAGCTTGAATCTGGTCGTTAGAGGTAGAGAAATTCCCTCCACTACAGGTTCAGCTTGCAGTAAGGAATCACTAAAGGTTGGCGGCCATTTTGTGACAAGAAGCCATACCTGTCACCGTTTCCCTTACTGATTCATTCTAAAATATTCCAAAAACAAGGAAGTACTGTAGTGGAGGGCCACTTCTGCTTTCCAAATACAGGAAGTGATGTCACAGCATCACTTCTGGTATCAGGAGGTTTACTTCCCCTCCCTCCTATTTGGGAGCTGGCTAACTTAGGAGGAAGGGGGTCATTAGAGATGGTTGAATTTTTTTCCGCAAATTTGACCATTTTAAAGATTTCAAGTTAATTGCAAAGCCCCTGAACATGGTATCATCACCAAACTTGCAGGAGATGTAGAGAAGGGTTGGGGGTATAAAAAAAAATAATGAACCATGGTTGAGATAGACACAACCAGGATGTTGAGGTGGCTACTCCTCAGGGACTTTAATGGCACTGAAGTCACACAACATCGTGAGAGTATTAAAAAAGGACAATTATATTAAGATTCAAAGAAGGATAAAAAGCAAAATACATGTTATGCATGGTCATAAATGCTTGGGTTGGCGGTATACTTCAAAAAAAGTATGTCTCTAAAGGCCCCCATACACGGGTCGGATTCCGACCGGATTCCGGCACGATCGATTCCGGGCGCGTGCACGTGCCGGAATCGCGTGCAGCCCACCTTGTCCGTCCGATCAGGTCCGATCGTTTGGGGGCCCAGAATCGGATCGGACAGAGAACCAACATGTTGGTCTTTTTGATCCGATTCTGCACACACCAGGGGGAGTTGCCATTTGTGAGGTGGACAATCGGACACGGAATCGTCCCGGAATCCGTTGGACAAGGTGGTATGCTGCGATCGGATTCTCTTAATTGGCCGATTGATCACACCTGCGATTCCCGGCAGAATCGCCGGAATCGATCGGATAGGTGATCGAGCAGCCATGAAATCCGACTGTGTATGGCTGGCTTAACACAAATAGTTTTTGCACAAATTAAGTTCAAAGTCAAGTCAAAATTTTGAAAATCTGAATTTCGACTTTGATCTTAATTTATGCAAAAACTCCATGAGCTAGAGCAACACTTCTTTTTTTCAAATGTTCCCCAAACCCTTCTCTACATCTCCAGCAATGTTGGTGATGATACCATGCTCAGGGGCTTTGCAATCAGCTCACAAAGTTAGGAAATTGATAAATTCGACCATTTCTAGTTATTATTGTGACTGATAACTTTCAACAGATCATCTTGACAAGTGGGGTGGGAACTGAAGAGGGAGAGTAACCCCACCCCACCTCCTAAGTTACCCCGATTTTAAAATCCCAGGAAATATCCACGATTCATTTAAATCAGCATTTTAAAAAGTTTCTGTAAGTCCTCAATGAAAGTTCAGTAGATATAAAGAATACAGATATGCATTATAATTACCTCCACCACGACCACTTCTACAGAAACGTTGGCCGGAAGGGGCAGGTCGGGCCGAAAGTGCTGCGCCAAGGCAATAAGCAAATGTAAGGTGGCCAGAAGGTCTTTACTGTGGATCGCTTTTTGAAGAAAGAAAACAGACATATACGTAAAACGTTTAGTACTGCAGTTCCACTGACCAGACTTACTTATACTTTTTGATGATCTCAGTTTTAGAATCTCTGTTTATGGATTTTTAGTTCTGTGTGTTGGATTCTTTCTATCACTCTAAAGCCCCCCATACACCTTTAGATCTCTCTGTCAGATATCCTTTATAGTGATGAGCGGCATAGGCAACATTCGTATTCGCGGCATGCCACGAATTTTATGGAAAACATTCGGAAAATATTCGCATTCGGCAATATTCTGGGTTTTTTTTGTTATTGCGAATATCGGCAGTTTATTGCGAATTTCGCGCGCGCAATATATGTTTAACATGGTGCGAATTTTATGCGAATTTTAAAAGTGACGATTTTCGCAATATTCGCATCACCCCAATATTCATTTAAAAATCTGTTGATGGTGTTGCTAAGCTCTTGTTGCAGCCTTCCCATTCGTCCACTCACATTGAGAGGGAAGTGTAATGGATAAAAAATACCGAATATCCGGAATTGCGAATATTCGGCAATATATTCACCATCTTCGCGAATTTCCGAATTGACGATATTCGCGATTAATATTCGGAATCCGAATATTCGCGATCATCACTAATCCTTTAGATCTACCAACAACTATGTAGTGCAGGGTCCTCTGCGATAAGACACAGGTAGACTTGATGGTTTAGAGAATTCCCTCATATTACATGGTTTTGGTGGATCTAAAGGAGATCTAAAGGAAATCTGACAGAGAAATCTAAAGCTAGCCACACACGGTTCAATTTTGGTTCAATCGATGTGCGATTAGATGAATTATTTCATTGATTGAACGAAAATCGAGAAATGCCCACATGGTACGATCGACAATAATTGTTCGATGAAGGCAGAAACATTGATCGAATTTTGATCGGACATGTTGGAAAATCATCGTCGATTGTACCAAAATCGTTTTATAATCATCCATGTTTGTGGTGTTTCTCCTGGATCGATTAGGTTCGATATAATAACATAGAGCACTTCAATCTGAACTTCAATCGTTTCCAGACCAAAATCGACGATTTTAGTCATATTTTGGAATTGAAATCTCACCACAATCGCAAACTCAATGTGGGGTGTATGTTGATGCGATTAAGATCGATTTTCGATTAGACGATTATATTCCTCGATCTAATCGAGCATCGATTGAACCAAAATTGAACCGTGTGTGGCTAGCTTAAGGGCCTCCATACACCTTTAGATTTCTCTGTCAGATTTCCTTTAGATCTCTATTTGTTTTACCAAAACCATGTAATATGAGGGACTTTCTACACCATCAATTCTACCTGTGTTCAATCGCAGAGGACCCGGCACTACATACTTGTTGGTAGATCTGAAGGATATCTGACAGAGAGATCTGAAGGTGTATGGGGGGGCTTAAGGCGATCAGCCGCGCCCCATGGTGACTTCACAATGATGTTACCACACTGCACTCAAGCATTTGGACGAGAATCAAGGCACAGCGCTATAGGTGCCCGATTCCTGGTCAATCCTTTGGATGGGGGCCCTAGCACTGTCGATTGGACGGGAATCAAGGCGCACCACTTTAGGTGCCTAATTCCTGGTCAATCCTTTGGATGACCAGGATGGGGACCCAAGCGCATTAATTTGACAGGAATAAAGACACACCACTTTAGGTGCCCGATTCCTGGTCAGTCCTTTGAATGGGGACCATAGCACCATCGATTGGATGGTAACCAAGGCGCACCATTTTAAGTGCCCGATTTCTGGCCAATACTTTGGATGGGGACCCTAACACCATCCATTGGATAGGAATCAAGACACACTACTTTAGGACCCCAATTCCTGGTCAATCTTTTGGATGACCAGGATGGGGACCCTAGCGCCATAGATTGGATGGGAATCAAGGCACACCACTTTAGGTGCCCAATTCCTGGTCAATCGGATGGGGACACTAGCACTGGAATCGATTGGACGGGAATCAAGGTGCACCACTTTAGGAGCCTGATTCCTGGTCAATCCTTTGGATGACCAGGATGGGGACCCTAGCACCATAGATTGGAAGGGAATCAAGGCGCACGGATTCCTTGTCCCCATCCAAAGAAATGACTTTCGAGCAGAATTTACAGACATATCCATTACCTGCTCAACAGAAAGGCATCCATGGCTCGATTTGATTATAGATTCGAGCACAATAGAGCGTGGTGAACGCAGGTGTTGCTTGATTGTGCTTGCATCCATCAAGCCATGGATGGACACCTTCACTTTCTTCCATAATACCATTGACCACCAAGACAATGAATGAGCCCCGGCTGTAGTCCTCTCGGTCCCATCCAAAACAAAATATTCTTTTCCTTTCTCTTTAAACTCCATAATCCCAGAATAATGACATTGTGTACTTTGTGTCCATCGCCTTCCTGGAAGATTTCACCCACCAGACCAGATATGAAATCCCTGCTGTTTCCCCAAAGCCTCGCCGCTCAGGTATCCGATACAAACCAAAATGAAAACAGAAATAAGTGGAAACAGTCTTAGCGGGAAATAAGTGATTTATAAAACATTTCACGGCTCTTTTTATAGATGCGGCGGGGCTCACTCATCGAAAACAAAACCAAGGGGGAGAAAAACTGTCTGCAGATCAAATTCTCATTGTTCGCAAAACGGTTTATTTTGATGTAAAATTCAGCAGATCTTGCTTTATTTGCGTTATTTTCCGACAATCATTGTCGACAAGGCCATTGTCCAAGTAGATCCCCTTTACTCAACGAGTGGTACATCACAGCCTGACTGAGGTTCACCCATGAACATTTCAAAGGTAAAGATACGTTTTGGAAGTCTGAACCGTAAGCCTGGCATACACACGCCGATTAGCGGCCGATTTTGCCGCAGACCGACGGGCATGCGCGCTCGCGCCGTCGGTCGGCGGCACAATCGCCCGCCAATTGGGGTTGCCCACATGGGGCGACAGATCCCTGTCGCCCCACAGCTCAGTTTCAGTAGAATGTATTTTATTAACCTCATTTTGCTTAGCAGGAGAAGGTCAGGCGGGGGCCTAACCTTGTTTTATTGCACCATGAGTTCCCCCAAATGCACCTATATCTGCATCCAGTAGAAGATGAGCATTCATAATTACCTCTGTGTGTATGTGTGTAGTGACCCTAGAAAGGGCCAGAAAACTGTATATATTGCACTGTGTATATACTGTTATATACTGCTCTATTATAGTTGGTGTGTGCCCCTTTAAGGGCTACACTCGTTGTTTATCAGTCGCTCTCTACTCAAAATTTAACTACTCTGTTCTGCCCAGTGTGACAGGAAGCCTGTTAAATCCTCTGGTTGTATCCCCTATGGGAGGTATGTGTGTCCCAGATACCGGCAGTATGCCTAGTACTTTATTATTTGACCAGCAGAGGGAGCTGGAATTGCTGGGCCTGGGTCAGGGTGATTACAGCTGTGACCTGTGTGCTCATTAGAGCTTGTTTCAGCTCTATAAACCTCCTCACCTGCTCAGTCACATGCTCAGTCAGATGCTCCACCCTGGAACCAGTACTGTGTGTGACTGGGGAGCAGCATATACCTGTGTAGTAAACAAGGACTCTATGTGTTGAGCTACAAAGCCTCTGTTTACTTTGGATTTTACTTGCTGTACATTATATAAATAGACTTGGACAATAAACTTCATGTGTGCTTTCACCTTCCACACTTGTTTGCTGTGCCACTTTTACCTGCTGTGGACCCATCCAGGGGGTCCCATACCTTGCCACTCTACTGCTAATTCCTCACACCAGCTACAGGCCTTAAGCCAGCCACTTTCTGAGCTTATAAATATTAGTTCCTCAGAACATTCTAGGCTTTCCTGATGTAACTCCCCTGATGACTGCAGCTTCCCTCAGTTGTGTCCCCAGATGAGAATCTCTGGGTGTGGAGACCTCCCATGACCCAAGCGTGACACCCTGACTGGACTGCTTATTGTTCTTAATTCCAGAGAAAGTCTACAACAACCCTGTCCACCGTTATAGCAGCTGGTAGCAACGCCTTGTCAACGTTTATTCCCAAGTCTGAACCCCATCTTTGCCCTCTGGAGTTGGTGCCTGTATGTTTATACTCCTAAGAAACTAGCATAACATAGCCCCTACCAGCTGCTTGGATTTGGATTTGTTCGGAGTGTGAGCCATGCTTGGTGACTGTATAGAGGACATCCATCCAAAAGGACCTGGTCGCATGAGTAGCGCACTGCATTGCCCCTCCACGACACTACAGGTGGTGTTCTCAAGAAGCTTCATGGTGCTTCAAAAGAAGGTTAACCACCAAAGTTGCAGAAGCTCAACCCCTGCACCCTAAAACCCTACAGCATTCTACAACCCATGTAGAGGGCCTCTGGTGGACCAATGTCAGGTTTATACCCCTGGCCTTGGAGTAGGGGGAAAGGCACCATGCAGGTAACTGCCCTATCACATTGACATCGGTAAATACGTATACCTCACATGACCACAAACCCTTCATTCCGCAACCCTTAATTTGCCAGCATTGGGCGGAACTGTTGTAAAGGAAGGGAGGAAAGAAGGAGCCGGTGGAACCGTATGAGCTGCCACTGCCTGTATGTGCCTTTGAGTGCACCTACTTTTGCCTCCATCCCCTTAAAGCCACACATAGAGAAGGGTTTAGCACCGCTGTGTGTGTCAGCTTCCGACAGTTTCTGGCACCTTTCAGCTTCTGGCACCTTTCAGCTTAGGTTAGATCTCAGCCCTCCCTTCATTGTAAGTTGACTTGAGAACTCAACATATTAAATATTCTTTGCTGATTAACCTTGTTCCGTGTATCCTCGTTCTCAGACCCCCATGTCCATCAAAAGTTCAAAAAGTTTTAGCCAGACCATCACTTCATTGACGTCCCCAGGAGCGCCAATGTCAACATGTAAGCCTTTGAAGTGGGAGCCGCCGCTCGTACCATCCATTAGTGTTTGTTTAGCAGGCGAGCTGATATTTTCATCTTTCTATCACAATATTTCGGAGCTGAAATTTGCTCTGAGCTGACGTATAGGCGGCAGCGGTTGTCAGGGAAACGATAATTATCCGGAGTTTGTACAATAGCCCGTGCTCTTTTCTTCTGCCGTGCGTTGCGTCTGAGCGCCGGTCACATTACCGAGAGTACTGAGCCATCTGTTGATTGTAAACTTCTTACTGGTGCAGCAAATTGTGTTTACATCTGCATTGGATTTATGAGGGGCTTCCCCCAAACCGCACTCACCGCGCTCCATTACAATTTTAACAATGACGCATGCTTTGTACGAAAACTCACATTTCTGCAATGTGGTCCCGTTCAACCCCGACACAGCTGGAGATGGAGCACAATGTCCAGCGTTTTGGTGCGCTGCCAATGGTACCATTTTTGGTGTGTTGGCTCATGCACAACAATGGTGTGGATGGGGGTTCACAGGCAACTTGACCTTGACTTGAAAATTTTACATATTTGCCAGTATGGTTATGTTTTCATTATACGCCGGGACCCACTCCGCTGAGCGTATTGCTTGGCAGGAGGTCCTGACAGAGCACATAGACTTACCTGCTCGGCGGATGCTGTGTCCTCACTGCACCAAACCATTCTGCCGATGCAAGGCTCAACGTAGTAGGAAGGATCCGCCGAGCAGGTAAAGTCTATGTGCTACGTCCCCCTGTGCTTGGTGGAGGGGGTCCCGACGTATAATGCAAACAAGCCTTAAGAAGGGAGCAAAACTGTGCTGCCCCCCCCCCACACACAATTCTGCCCATACACATACTGCCCATATGTAAAACCACCACTGATTCCAGCCTAAAGTCTCTTTGAACACGATGGCACAAGCTTGGCACACCTATCCTTCCTCCCCGCAGCACCTCTCAAGCTCCATTAGGATGGATGGGAGGTGTTCACGTTGTCAGGGTCACCATTAGCATTCATGGGGCCCCATACTGGAACATTCTCCCTCCCCCAGTCGTTTTCCAGGGAGTTGGTTGCTGCCGGCTCGCCTTGACACCTCCAAACCATTAGTTGTTGAGCGGGGGGGGGGGGTCAACAACACCACCTCCAGGACCGCAGTGTGAGCGGGGGGGAACCCAATATGCTAGTGACACCACCTCCCTTGAGGCTGCTGTGGCAAGTTCCAATGCACGCCTGTGCCGATCAGGCAGCAGGGGGCCCCTAGCTTTCAATCGCTGGCCCCCCCTAAATGCTTGCCGGCTGCCAGCTCGCTGACACTCCAAACCATAGTTGTGGTGGGGGGGGATGGGTCCAAAACCCCACCTCTGAAAGCAGTTATTGAGCGGGGGAACCCAATATGCTCGGGACCCCCACTCCCTTGAGCTGCTGTGGCAAGTTTCCAATGCCGACTGTGCCAATCACGGTGGCCAGCAGGCAGCAGCCCTCTAAAGACTTTCGATAGCTGGCCCCCCTTAAATGCTTGCGGCCCCATACAAGACTTCCCCTTGTCATTGCCCCCCCCCCCCCCCCCTCGATGCCGCGCCCCTGCATGATGGTCAATTTTTATCGGCGGTGTTTGTGTGTAGAATTATGAGAGGGGGAACAAAATAGGATTCTATTTTGGAAAAAAAAAAAAAAGAGCCCGAATACATAACAAAGTTTCGAAAAATAAAAAGTGATGCGCTTTGTATTTGTGAATACTTCCGCGACGCATATGTATTCGCCGAGTGTTATGACCAGCAAAGAGAAAGAAAAGGCAGTAGTTGAAACCCTCTGCCCTGCTGCTAATAATATCCGTTTCTTTTTACTCCAAATCGAAAATTTAAGGACGCTTGCATGTTTCCTCCATTCTCATCATCCTTGTTGGAAAAAATAAAACAGAGAATACAGCTTTCACCTTCGTTCGCTGTTTATTTGTGTGATAAGGGGCTTTTAAATTGTGGCGCGAAATTTTTGGCCGAGGATGTGGTTGCCGCGTTAGACGCCCAGTAAATTAAATTAACGTGAGTTTATTGTGGACAACTACTGCTGAATAACAATATCAGTGATGCCCCGTTACTCCTATGTATCAGCCCAGCTAGCATGGCTTCTCGGAGCCGGTTCAGACCAAACGAGAAGCCTTCTTTATTTAAAATTGATGCTTGGTCTGACAATCGGTATTAAATAACACAAGATGATCGAAAGCAAGAACCGCAAAACAAAAAAAATCAATGGCGCCATACCTTAATTACGATATAAAGCCCAATTAACAAACGTAACGTACAGTAACTAAGTTTGCCTAAAATTATTCTCCAACCCCAAAACGTCTTTCTCTTCTCCAAAACAAAAAAAAGCATAAAGCTTATGGTAATGCTTAATCCAATTTAGGCGGTCCACAACCCATGGATCTTCAACCTCCTTTTTGTGGTTCCCTGGCTGACAGCAAGCCTCTTCCCTCCCACCAGCACATTGTGAGCCTCCTCCCTCCCAGCAGCCAGCACAATGGTTGCCCTCCTTCCCACAGCACACATTGTGACCCCCAGCCTCCTCCCTCCCACCAGAACATTGCGAAGACTCCTCCTCCCACCGACAGTGGAGCACTCCTCCCTTCCCACCAGCACATTGCCAGCCTCCTCCCTCAGCCCACCAGGAGAACTTGGAGCTCCTCACCTACCACCAGCCACATTGGCAGCCTAAGGGCACTACACCACTCCAACCAGCCCCACATCGGCTGGCCTCCTCCTCCCACCCACTCATTGCCGAGCCTCATCCCCCTGACCACCTGACGTTTGCAGTGGATGACCACAGCTCCTTCCCGCCATGTTCGCACCAGCCACACTGTGCGACGCCCCTCACCTCTACTCAACACCTAGCACATTGCGAGCCTTCTTCCCCCATATAAGCACATTGTAGCCCTCACTGTCACCTACAGCACCACAAGCCCACAGATTGTGGACGACTCCTACCTCCCCTTTCACCCAGCGACACAATTGCGAGCCTCCTCCCGTGCCACCCAGCACATTGGAGCCTCCTCCTCCCACCAGCCACATTGCCGAGCCTCCTCCCTACCCACCAGCCCCACGGAGTGGCCGCGCTCTCTCCCTACCACCACACAGTACACATTGGCAGCGTGTCCTCCACACCAGCGATCACCTTACACTTTACCACACCTGATTGGCGCAACCTCCGTCCCTACGCCACCAGCACATTGGCGCACTCCTTCCTCCACCAGCCACATTGCCGAGCCTCCTCCACTCCCCACCAGCACCATTGGGTTAACAGCTACCTCTGCTAGACACCTTGTACAACAACACACACACCACCGAGACACATATGACCGGTCATGTGAGACCTCCACACTCCCTACACACGAAACACAGACCTTACGAGCCTCCCGTGCTCCACTACCACCAGCACATGGGCAGCCCGCACTCGCCTAAACCCACCAGCCACATGGCGCCTCATCCCTCCCACCAGCAAATTGAAGGCTAATCCACTACCACCAGCACATTGGAGCATTCTTCCTCTCAAAAGCACATTGTAGGCCTCCTAACTCCACACGCACAGGTGGCCTCTCCTCCAACCAGCAACATTGGAGCTCTCCTCCACCAACGCACATTGGAGCTCCTTTCACAGCACTTAGAGCCCTCTCCTCCACCCAGCACAGTGGCGCCTCATCCTACCACCATTACATTGGAGCCTGGTCCCTTCACCAGCACATTGGAGACCTACTCCCTCCCACCAGCACAGTGGCACCTACCGACCTACCCAAGCACATGGAGCCTCTTCCCTCAACCCACGACATTGGCTGCCTTACCTACCACATAGGAAATTGGAGCTGTCTCTCCACCACGCACATTTGGAGGCCTTCCTGACCACCAGCACATTGGAGCCCTCCTCCCACCCTACCGACCAGCACATTGGAGCCTCTACCTACCAACCAAGCCACATGGCACCTCATCCTCCACCAGAACAATTGGAGCCTCCTCCTTCCACAAGCACATTGGGCCTCCTCCCTCCACCAGACATTGGACCTCCTTCCTCCACCAACTCAGTGGAGCCTCCATCCTACACCGACAATTAGAGCAATCTCCTCGCCTACCACCAGCACATTGCGCAACGCCCCTCCCACCAGCACATTGGAGCCTCCTTCCTCCCCCAACACACTGGAGATCACTAGTTGCTCACTCTCCACCCTCTAAAACAGTGATGGGCAACTGAGCTGATATGAAGGGCCACAAGTGTGGCCCTCTGCATCACTAAAGGGCATTTTTAAATCTGTACTGACTTGTATAAGCATTTTTTAATGAAAAAAAATTACAGCAGGCCGAGCTAGAAGACATTATGTTTCATTTTTTAAATAACAAAATTTGTTTTAAATGATACTTCAAGCATTAGGGAACATTAGAGTGTGGTAATGCACATTTTGTGTCAAAGGTTATGTGCTTCAAAGCCATTGATTATATCGATGAGGTCCATAACCTTCAATTCGGTTAGTTTCTATGCCCTATGCATTAATAGTAAGGTTTCTGGGGCCTCAAGTGGAAGACTGAGGGGGGGCCACCAAAGAACACCCAAAAGGCTGCATGCGGTCCCCGGGCCGCAAGTTGGTCACCTGGGCTCTAGAAGATAGGAAGGGAGTACTGATCATGTAGTAACTCCAATGAAAAAGAAGAGCACGTTGGGTAGCAGGAAACACAAAAAAACTGAATTGAAGGGTCACTTGGCCACCTTTATATACCCTGTCTTTGGGCTCTTTCACACTATATGAGCTGCATTGTGCACACATTGGTATTGGTACATTGCACCATGGGACCCACTGCGTTAGCACTTCCCATACAAGTGTATGGTAAACTCTTGCACTGCATGTATAAAATGCATGTAGCAGTGTGTTATGCAGTAGTTCAGCATGCAGTAGCGTTATCTTTTGCGGCACCAGACATTTTTTTGTAGTTAAAGGGGGCAAAATTACCCTTTTGATACTAAAGGTTGCTCCCCCTGATCTATTTTTTTTAGCTAGGAGAGGAGAAGGAGGTCTCTGTTAGGCACAACAGCTTCATGCTGAGACTTCATGGAAGATAGAGCTTACAGAGAGCGCCACCCTCTGGCTGAAATGTAGAAAATACGTTGGTCGTACATCAATTACATTTAAATCCTCTTTTTAACAACAAAACCTAAGAAACAAGGACAGTACATTTGTTAAATACTATATTTTCTCTGCCTGCACTTGCTTTGTTGTACAATGTATTGTGTGACAATATATACATGTATATATACTAGGACATTTACTGATAGATCTCAACAGCACATCTGCTTTACGGTTATTGTGTATGTAATAATAACAAGCTACACAATGAGGTTTGTAGTGAAACATCTCGTAGCAATCAACCAGCAACAAGAGTAGGTCTTCAATGAGATAAATAATGGCCAACCAACTAGAAATGTGAATGAGTGGTACCTACATGCCACGTTCCACTTCAGCTGAGTGTCCTCCAGTTGTAGACATTGGTTCACCGCCTCAAGAATAACACCTAGCTTCTTCTTCTGGTTGGTTGTGGACAATGTAATTTCCTCCACTTCCAGCTTGAGGCATGCAATCTTTTCTGCAAACATGAAATAATTATTAAAGAATATAGAAACTAAGTTTTCTGTGGCAGAAAAATAATCTAAGCAACTAAAAAACATGGGGCAGTCAGATGGGTGGTCTCATTATATATAGGGTCATTGTGGAGAATCAGAAGGATGGTCTTATTTTATATGGGGCCATTACTGGAAATCAGAAGGATGGTCTTTTTATCTCTTGGTTCCTCGGTGTACATTGAAAAGCATTTCTATACATATTTCTACCTTTGGGTTCTGGGGTGAATCAGAAAGAAGGTGAAAATATGGAGCTCCAGTGATCCTAGTGGGAGAAGGAAGGTCACTATGTATTTTGGTGTCCTGAGTGGGAGATCAGAAGCAAAGTCACAACATATTTGGGTTCTGATCGTAAAGTAGGTCTCAATATATATGGAGCCCTGGTGGGAAATCAGAAGGTTGGTCTCTTTATATTGTGCCTAGGTTGGAAATTAGAAGAATGGTCTCTTTATATTGGGCCCAGGTTGGAAATCAGAAGAATGGTCTCTTTATATTGGGCCCAGGTTGGAAAATCAGAAGGATGGTCTTGTTATATATGGGGTCCTGTTAGGAAATCAGAAGGATGGGCTCAATATAAATGGGGCCCTGGTGGGAAATCCGAAAGATGTTCTCAGTATATATGACCATTGCTGGGAATCAGAAGAATGGTCTTTCTATCTATTGGGTGTACATTGAAAAGCACTTCCATACATATTTGGGTTCTACGGGTGAATCTGAAGGAAGGGGTCAATATTGAGCTCTGGTGGATAATCAGAAGGAAGGTTACAATATATTTGGGGTCCTAGTTGGAAATCAGAAGGAAGGTCATTATGTATTTGGTGTCCTGAGTGGGAGATCAAAAGCAAAGTCGCAATATATTTGGATTCTGATGGTAAAGAAGGTCTCAAAATATATGGGGCCCTGGTGGGATATCAGAAGGATGGTC
The DNA here is from genome assembly GCA_036250615.1 of Ptychadena robeensis. Classification (NCBI taxonomy): domain Eukaryota; kingdom Metazoa; phylum Chordata; class Amphibia; order Anura; family Ptychadenidae; genus Ptychadena; species Ptychadena robeensis. Next base: position 166,683,686 of record CM070034.1, read on the forward strand.
TCAATATATAAAGGGGACATGGTGGGATATCAGAAGGATGGTCTCATTATATATAGGGCCCAGGTGGGATATCAGAAGGATGGTCTCAATATATATGGGGCCCAGTTGGGAAATCAGAAGGATGGTCTTAATATAAATGGGGCCCTGGTGGGATATCAGAAGGATGGTCTCATTATATATGGGGCCCTAGTGGGATATCAGAAGGATGGTCTCGATATATATGGGGCCCAGGTGGGAAATCAGAAGGATAGTCTCATTATACATGGGGCCATGGTGGGAAATCAGAAGGATGATCTTATTATGTATGTGAGAAACAGAACCAGATTCACAACATATTTGGATTCTTATGGTAAATGAGAAGTAGGATCTTAATATATTTTGGTTCTGATGGAAAAGAAGGTCTTATTATAAATGGGGCCCTGGTGGGAAATCAGAAGAATGGTCTTATTATATATGGGGCCTGGGTGGGAAATCGGAAGGATGGTCTCTATACAATTGGGGTCGTGAGTGGGAGATCAATGCCAAAATCACAACATATTTGTTAAATGGGAAGGAAGCTCTTAATATATTTGGGTTTTGATGATAAAGAAGGTCTCAAAATATGGGGCCCTGGTGGTAAATCGGAAGGATGGTCTTATTATATATGGAGCCCTGGTGGTAAATCTGAAATTTTTTTCATTATATATGGGGCCATGGTGGGAAATGGGAAGGATGGTCTCATTATATATGGGGCCATGGTGGGAAATGAGAAGGATGGTTTTATTATTTATGGGGCCATGGTGGGAAATGGGAAGGATGGTCTCATTATATATGGGG
>CM070034.1:166684576-166699305 GCA_036250615.1 Ptychadena robeensis
ATGGTGGGAAATGAGAAGGATGGTTTTATTATTTATGGGGCCATGGTGGGAAATCGGATGGATGGTCTCATTATATATGGGGCCATGGTGGGAAATCGGAAGGATGGTCTCATTATACTATAAATGGGGCCCTGGTGGGGAATCTAAAGAATGGTCTCAAAATATATGGAATGTTGGGAAATCGGAAGGATAGTTTCAAATATATAAGGCCCTGGTGGGAAATCAGAAGGACGGTCTCAATATATATGGGGCCCCAGTGGGGAATGTGAAGGATGTCTCATTATATATGGGGCCCTGGTCTGAAATGGGAAGGATGCTCTCATATATTCGGCCCCGGTGGGAAACAGGAAGGATGGTCTTTTTATCTCTTGGGTGAATATTGAAAAGCGTTATGGGGGTGAAGGTGTCAATATATTTCAGGCTTTAATGTATAATGGAAAGGAATGTGTTAATAAATTTGATGTAAAGCTATTCTTGTATTCACATAGATATGTTTTCCAACCACCACAAAACGTTCTGACGCTCCAACATCTACATTTTCCGAAAGTTCAAAATAAAATGAAAATAGTTTTTTTTCTCTTAGATCTTGTTGCGGTGTCAGAAAGAAAAGAGACACGCGTTTCACACACAGCCGAGCTTAAACCTGCGATGGTAAACAAGTCAGGGATGTGAATCTCAGCCAAATCCATCAGCCAATCTATACCAACAGCTTGAGCTCCTGATCTCCGGCAGATTAGAGGACGGCGCAAGGAATATCTTACGTAAAAGGTGATGAAGAATTAACCCATCGAAAAGATCTTCCTCTAAGCTCTTCACTATGATATGCTCCTGCTTCAACTCATCATTGATCCAGTCAATGAGAAACTGGAGGAAAGAAAAGGAAACAACAAATCAAAAAGTAATGTACAACCTGGATCATCAGCAGTCTATAGAGATGTATAGAGTAGCTTGTTGTGGAGTCATCAGGACAATTATATCTAAGGGTCTCCATACTCTTCAGATTTCTCTGTCAGATCTCCTTTTGTTTTACCAAAACCATGTAATATGAGGGACTTTCTAAACCATCAAGTCTTCCTGTGTTCAATCGCAGAGAACTACATAGTTGTTGGTAGATCTAAAGGATATCTGACAGAGAGATCTAAAGGTGTATGGCCAGCTTAATGCCTGGCATACACACACCGATAAGCGGCTGTTTTTTCCGCTGACCGACGGGCGTGCGCGCTTGCACCGTTGGTCAGCGGCAAAATTTGCCGCTAATCGGTGTGTGCCCACTGCTCGGCTGGCCAGAGAACGGACATGTCGGATGTTCTCTGGCCGATGCAAGCCGATGCCATTAAGTGAATCACAAGATTACCCAGAAAACAAAGCTCTCTCGCTACCTGTTGCCTTGCCGAGACCAAAACCTGGAAGTGAGGGAGAGCTGCGGGATTATCTTCTTAAATAGCTTATTACAGGTACGTGTTTTTTTTTTTATTGCATTCCTCCCTATTATCAGCACTTCTAGTGCCTTTCATGAAAATATAGTAGATTTCTGGTGGTAGGTCCGTTTTAACAGTGCAGCTAAGAATAGCCCAGTTAACAGATAAGCAGCAGCCTGGAGCTCCCCCTGGTGGCTGGAGAAGTAAGTACATAAGAGGAGTCTGTACTGAGTTCAGCTTTAAGAAAGCTCAGGTTTACTTCAAGCTCTAGCTTATCTACCCTTCAAATAATTTGAGGTTTTTACTGGCAGCTAGTTTTCCTGACTGGAGTCCTCCTTTAAGATTTTAGCTTAATCTGAAACATAACAAAAGCCACGTAACTGACACATCCCGAGTGAAATCTGCATTCCACATGACAGAAGAATCCTTTCTTCCCCCAGCAAACCCTTTGTGGAAGGATAACAGGTTGATAACTTTTTAATAATATGCCAGATAAATTGTTATGAATACATTTCCATTCGTTTTCTCCCAAACTCCATTGTGCCCGCTCCTCATCACAGGCTGATTGAAGGGCGCCCTGGAATTCTGGGTTATAACTTATAAATGAGCTTGTCGCTTGTGACTTACTTTCTTCTCATCCAACTAATAACCAGGCAAATGGGATTCTTTGTACGGCCTCGCAATCAAGGGGCCGATCCTAATTGCACGCTCTGTTGTGTTATTTTAAAGGCGTCCGCCTCGCTATTTATATCCAACGCTGCCATGTAACATGAGGTTATTAGAATTCTCAGAGTTTCCTTGAAGTGAATGTAAAATAAATGTTATCCGGGTTTTGGGGGAAGAAAGTTGTCCCCGATGGGAGGTGACTTGTTTGTCGAGTGCCCTGGTGGTCATCTCACGAAGATGTTCGTCATGAGTATCTTCCTGAGATGACCACCAGGGCACTCTTTTGTTTCTGGTCACTGATATGACCAATAGCCTCAAGAGGGACATAACCAGGGGTGCACATAAGTGATACTCTGGTACTCAAAAGTGGCCAAAGTCTAGCTCTGCGTACCGGCATAATTGTTACACAGCTCATATGTGTACTAACAACTTGGAGGGGGATGGGGAGTGTTGGTGCTAGCAGAATGATCATGCAGCATGATCGGTGCAGCAGCCTGTCAGCATGGACTGCCGCCAACACACTGCCAGTCCGGGCTGTACCGATCAGGCAGCACGTCGGGTCCCCGACGTGCTGACCGTCGGGCCCCCCTAGCTGCCCGGGACAGGACTCCTCTCTGCCCCCCCTGACAGTGGCCCTGTTGGAGGCGCTCCGTGTCTGGGCGGCCCTAGCTATCAGGTGCATCCGAGGAGTCTGGCAGTCAGCCATAGAGGGGAGAGATCGGCAGCACAATCGGCATCCCTCCCTCAATATTTTGGATGGGGCCCCTGGTCCAATAATACAAAAACACTTTTATAGGTAATAATCAGGTCGTAATTTAAATTTTTACTCTAATTATGGAGCTCTCCATATTAAAGTCACCTTCTCAGCCCACCAGGCTCACAGTAGAGCTGGAACAAGGTTGTATAACTTTAGTCCTTGATGGCAGTTTATCTTAAAGCGGACCTATGACCTGGTAGGGTCACTCTGCAGAGAACCCCTACTGAAAATTGAAAAACTATTTCTGACAGCAGGAGGGGTGTCATTTTAGAGACAGTCCCTCCCACTGTGTTACATATCGCCTCGGCAATATCTCACAAGCTGCAAAGATATCTGGGAAATCTCTCCCAGATGCCCTTGTGGCTCAGTATAGCAGATGTGTGTCAGCGTCACATCTGTGAGATTTTTGATGGGTGAAGAGGGGAGAGAGAAGCCTCTCTTCACCCAGATGACAACTCCATGGATGCAGCTGACTGCTCCCCTTCTCCCACACCAGAGCTCCCTGCAGAGGAGCAAGTTTCTGCCTGTGTAGGAGTGGGGGGAGGTGGGGGGCGGGTTGGTGTCAACTGCCAGCTGCCCTTTAAGGAGTCAAAAATAACCAATCTGGCCATTGCAACCCCCAAAAACTGGAAATGGACAATGACAGAGATAGAATATCGCTTGTGGGTGATTTTCAAGGGTTTTCAACCCCCCCCCCCCCCCCCCCCCCCCCCCCCCCCCCAAACATCCCCACTCTTAAGCTAGCAACACATTGTTCAATTTCAGTGTTCAATTGACGTTAGATTAGATTTTGTAGTTTGATGAAAAAACGATTATTGTTCAATTTCGACTGAAAAGTGCATTGAAGTAATCTAATATCGTTGATTGAATTTCTCTTACGATATTAGTTTAAATCGCAAGTGATGTGTTAAAGGGAAGTAGCTACACACATCGCATATCAGTGACTCGACCAAAAAAAAGTGTAGTTCCATGATTGTACAATTGACCAGAATTTCCCAACCTTTCCAATCACAATTCAATCGACGATTTGACAAAAATTGATCAATATTCGTCGATTGATTGGGCAAAAAATTTTTCTTTTAATCGAACAAATTTTTCATCGAAAAACATTGATTGGACGCTAAAATCTAACCATGTGTGGCTAGCTTTACTGACTGGGTCAGATGTATGTCAAGGTATTTGTCCTTCATTCTCCTCCCAATATGCAGAGAAAACCTTGATGTCATCATTCAGTGATGTCCAACATACCGTCTTCAGTTCTTGAAATTTGGGGTCATTATCGGCACTGGGCTGAAGATGCTTCTTGGCGTCACCTGAAAGCAGATTATAACAACTTTATATGGTCCTATTGGTGAAGGAAGAGTGGAAGATGCATAGAATCTACTCTATCTTCCTTGGTAAAGTTGTAACGAGGGAGGTCGGTGCTGGACCTGTTAGTGCACCAGCGGCCCTGGGTTCTTTTTAGGAAAGTCCTATGCCCAGCGTTGTCTCCCACCAATCACACAGGAATGAAGTCAGGCAGCTGATAGAGGATATATACAAGTCTTTACTGGGGAAGATATGTACAGTTCATCACCAAACCCAAGGAATGGGACACACACTTAGGGATGTACTGTTCCAAACACTCTACCAGCTGCAGGGTGACTGATGGCTTTCAGTTCCCAGTGGAAGGGGGTCAGGATCACAGTCCAGTGTCAGGGAAAGTAGGGAGCGGGTCCATATGAGGTAGAGAAGGGAGGAATCCTGCGTCTGCCTAACTCAGCACCTACCGGTATAATATGTCCATCCGCTCGGGCACAACTTGAGGGAAGGAAGACCTGGTCCAGAGGAACAAGCTTTTCAAGGGCCACGGATGTGAGTCCTTGGATCCCGGGCACTAGCAGAGGGACGGCCGTCGGGAGAACCCAGGAAAGATGGGAGCCCAGTGCTCCAGAGGGTGAGACACGCTGGCTGGAATACAGGTTGCTTGAGGAGCTAACCCAACTCTGACTAGAAGGGCCTATGGAGGTATATTTAACCCCTCTGCCTGGAGGAGGGCAGTAGCTGTCTCCAGGCAGATTGAAAGAAAAAGAGAGGGAAACTGAGGAGCCATCACTCATCCCTGCACCTGCTACAGAGGAATGCAGAGACAGTTAATACACACATTTACACAGCAAGTTAATCATGTCATGGCAGGATCACAAATATACAGATTTACATGTATCCCACTACACTACAAAGTCACTTGGAGGTGCTTGTGGATACCTTCAGCCTCCTTCAAGGTCAATCAGAGGTGGATGAAACGAAAAACAATCTAATCCCTCAGAATTTTCTGGGTTTCCTGCACCATCCAAGGGCTTCCTATTGGCTAGTAAAGTTGACAACCATAGGGGGCGTGGTTTACTGCCGACGAGACTGGCCGCTCCTTGACTGAGCTCCGTCGCCCAGAGCCGCTAAAGCGACGTTTGCAACATCCCTGAGGGGTAATTACCTAGCTACGATTGCGGTGGAGAGTACCGGGAATACCTAGACATGACCCACAAGCGCAAGACTCGTGGATCCATTTAGAAACTGACTGATTTCTATGAGGCGCGCGAACCTCGCGGCTCCCAAGATGGCGGCGGTCCGTCGTCCCACGCGCGCTCGCCAGGCTCGCAGTCTACCTCTAGCAGGGCTGACTCCGCCAGACTGTCCCCAAGATCCAGAGTTGGAGAGTCGCAAGGTGAGCCTTCTCCTCCTCGTACCCCTATGACTCAGAGCCCGGTTAAACAGAAGCTGAGGCCGGATACTGGTGAGGAGAGCCAGGCCGCGTCTGGGCCTACCTCTCCGCCTCGTCACGACCCAGCCCAGTTCCAAGGGCCTGGGATTGAACATTTCCCTGCTACGGAGGGCCATGTATCCGTGCTCACTATGAAAGAGATGCTCCTATCCCTGCGCAAATCTATCTTTACTGATTTTAACACCGTGGTGACAAAATTGGAGCGTAGAGTAAAAGAACATGGGGAACGTATTGGTCATGTTGAAAACAAGATGCGGGAGTTTTCCGAAGCTCACAATACCTAGTGGACGCCCACAATGATAGGGATAGCGAGACCAATTGGCTCAAGTCTAAAGTGGGGGACCTAGAAGATAGGTCGCGTCGACCTAACATCAAGTTCAGGGGCATACCTGAAACGGTTTTGCCACCCCAAATCAACGCTTTCTTCCCAGACGACACTCCACGAGATATTCTGGCGTGTATGCATTACTACCATGTCAAAGAGGCGGCCATGATGGCCTCGAGAAAGAAACCGGAGCTTTCTAACAAATTTGCTAATGTCTCGCTCTATACGGACTTATCACAACAAACGATTTAGCAGAGAAGCATCTATCTCCCCATTACTTGCATGCTCCGTGACAACGAGATCCCTTACAAGTGGGGCTTCCCTACAAAATTGCTCATCAGGTACCAAGGAAAGACCTTCCCGGCGCTGAGTCTGGAGCAGGGATTGTCCCTTCTATCAAGATGGGGCATCGAGGTGCCTCCAGCGCTACTCCATGGGCGATCTGCCCCACGCAAGACCCTTCGGACTGGACCTGACTTTGGACTGCTTCGTGCTCTTTTTTCCTTCAACTTCCATGGCGAGCGCCTGATGCCTCCCTGAACGGATTCCCTGACCCTTTCTATTTTATTTTTGCTCTTTCACCTACGGCATTATTTTTTTTTCCCTGGTCTTTCTGACCCCCCTTGGTTTACACTTCATGGACTCCCACGGCTCTGGGTCATTGACCTCGACAACGTCGGTAATGTTATTGATGCTTTTGATTGCTATTTTATTTTCAGTCTTAGTTTACACCATATCGATGGTCTGTTCGTGTCCACTGTTGCTGACCACAAGTCTGACACCCCCCACTAGCAGTTTAATGCACCCTACAGGCCCTTCGAGGCCACTTGTGTTTATAATTCCCAGTTATGGCCGCGAGCCTTTCTGCTCCATGTGGCCTTTATGTTTGTATTTTGCCTTTCCCAGTTGTATGTCTTTCCCCCGTGCCCCCTTCCCATTTCCTGGGGCCTGGAACATCCACTACTGAGTCTTATCCATTTTCCCCCTCCTGGGTATGCTCCCTTTGGGAGGATTGTATGCTTACTGGAATGTATATGTATGTTTATTAGTTGCTCTGCGGAGTATTGGTTTTGCAGCATCTTTTTCTTAAATAATGTCATTTAATATTTTATCCTTGAACGTTCAGGGCTTAAACAGACTGTATAAGCAGCGCCAGGCTTTGACGGAATTTCGCGCTCACAGGGGTAAGATCCTCTATTTGCAGGAAACGCATCTCTTGGATGCAGATGCTCATAGATTTCATGACAAACTGATTTCTCATCAATTTGTGGCGTGCGCTGACAAGAAGGCCAGGGGAGTCTTGATTGCAATCAAGAATACCCTGGACTTTAAACCTCAGGACGTGTTCTCGGACCCTTTGGGGCGGTATCTTATAGTGACGTGCCTTATTAACTCGGCTCCTTTCACCTTAGTTAATGTTTATGCGCCTAATGCAGGACAAATTGGCTTTTTTCACAAACTGATGCGCAAGGTGGGGAAGCTTCAGAAGGGTGCCCTCCTCTTGGGGGGGGGGGGGGACTTTAATTTAGTCCCAAATGCTGCTATGGACATGTCTGCTCATCATACTAAACCCCGTGCCTCGCTTGACGCGGTGATCCATAAATATGGGTTGTATGATGTTTGGAGATGCCAACATGGTAATGAGAGGGATTATTCGTTTTTCTCGCCACCACATGGGATGTACTCCCGGATAGATCTGTTCCTTGTGGACAAATGGCTGCTCCAAAAAATAGTTAAATCTGCCATAGGTACCATAACTTGGTCTGATCACGCCCCAATCTATCTTGAGGTATCCCAGTCCCCCCGCCTCCCTTCCCACAAGATGTGGAGAATGAATACCTATATCTTACAATCTTCACCTAAGCTCCAGAAGTTGCAAGAGAAGCTGTCAGAGTATTTTTCTATCAATTGTACCCCTGATGTCAGCCCTCTTACAGTGTGGAACGCTCATAAAGCTTATATTAGAGGCATTTGTATTCAGCTCACGGCGCAACACAAAAGGGAGGTAGGAGCAAAGACCCAGGATCTTTTACGAAAGATTGCGGCCGCTGAGGTTCTCAACAAACAGCGGTTTGACGTCGACAGGGCCATGTTGAATTATCTCCGAGCTTTGCTTCTTTACAACTATGAGCATGCTCTCCGAAAATTTAAAATGAATCATTACTCCATGGGCAATAAAGTGGGGGCGTACCTTGCTAGGAGGTTAAGGATTCTGAATACGCGTACTGCGATTCCATATTTGATTGACCCTTCCACTACATCGAAACTGACGAATCCCCTGGATATAGCCAATCAGTTTAGTGCGTTCTACGGATCTCTATACAATTTAGCGGAGGGAGACACCGCCCCTCTTCCCTCTATTCCTGCGATTAATACTTTTTTGCGATCTGTGAAAGTCCCCGCTCTGACACCGCTGCAGGTGGATTCGCACTCTACTCCTTTTACCGAGGAGGAACTATCTAAAGTTATTACCTCTTTGCCCACTCTTAAGGCCCCGGGGGCGGATGGCCTCCCTGGGGAATACTATAAAAATAATGCCAAAGTCCTGTTGCCTCATCTGGCTACGATCTGTAATTCCGCTAGGGTGACTGGCTCCTTCCCTCGTGAAATGCTTCAAGCTACCATAGTTACCATCCCGAAACCGGGCAAAGACACTTCCTCCCCAGCTAACTACCGGCCAATCTCACTGCTGAACACTGATGTTAAGATATATGCGAAGGCTATAGCGAATCGACTGTTAGATGTTCTGCCTAGCCTTATTGACCCGGATCAGGTAGGTTTCACCCGGGGCAGACAAGCCCCTGATGGAACTAGACGCCTGCTAAATGTTATCTCCCATCTCAAAGCCCAGGGGAATTCGGCCGTATTGCTATCGTTGGACGCCGAAAAGGCGTTCGATAGGGTGCATTGGGAGTTCTTACGCCTCTCCCTACGAAAGTTTGGCTTTGATGGCCCTATCCTTTCGGCCATTATGGCCCTGTACTCCTCCCCGTCGGCAACTGTATTTGTCAATGGCTTGGTCTCCAAGCCCTTTAACATCACCAATGGGACGCGGCAGGGTTGCCCTCTGTCGCCGCTCATCTTTACAGTGGTCATGGAGATGCTAGCGCAGACCATCAGGCAATGCCCGGATATTTCTGGGGTACTTGTTGGCTCACAGGAGCATAAGATTGGACTTTTCGCGGACGATGTAGTCCTTTTTTTAACAAACCCATTGTCGTCCCTTGCAGCGGTGTCAGAGGTGTTGGAACAATTTGGGAGGGTGTCCTTTTATAAAGTTAACCAAACGAAATCTCATCTCCTAGTGTCATGATCCCTCCCGCCCTGCGAAAAGCAATCCAGGACCAGTTTTTGTTCCCCTAGACCACGGACGGACTGACATACTTGGGGGTTACCATTATGGAAGACCTGGACAGACTGTTTGACTTTAACTACAAGCCCCTATTGGACAAACTCCCCACCGACAGCATCTCACGATATTGGGACGGGTAGCGGCATTTAAGATGTATAGCTTACCTAATATACTTTATCTCTTTCGCACTCTACCTATCCCACTACCCAGGGCGTTCTTCACTACCGTGACGAAACTTATGACTAACTTTATATGGGCGGGCAAGACACATAGAGGTAACTACCTTACCTTGACGAGATGTAAGTCACATGGGGGACTACAAGACCCTCATCTTTATCATTATTATTTGGCGGCAGTACTGGACCAGTCCAGGTTTTGGTGGCTTCCGCGCTCAGACAAGAAGTGGATTGCCATGGAAACGCAAGCCCTTGCCCCCGCTTCCCTAAAAAGCGGTTTGATCGCAGCTACTGTAGCTAGCACGATTTATAAAGGGAGTTCACCTACGGTTAGGGCGGTCCTGGCCTGCTGGAGGACTTTGGCAGAGGATGTGACGGGTGATAAGGGGAGATTCAAGGTGGAAATACCTTTGGACTCTCTCTCACTTTTGTTGTTAGACTTCAGGATAGACCATTGGGTAACGCACAATGTACGCTTTCTATCCCAGTTGTGCCGAGACGACTCCCTTCAAACGTTTTCTCAGCTGCAAGAGCAATTTAATATCCCTAACTCTGAGTTTTTCACGTACCTCCGCCTGCGACACTTTCTGGTCTCGCACTCACAAGGGGGGTATGGGTTTCTACCCTCACGTATCCATGAGATCCTCTCCACTGCTGGGGCCTCCTCTAGGGGCATTTCGGCCTTCTATAGGACCCTGGTATTCCCTACCGCCCTCCACAAGACACCAACCATGTTGAAATTGGAACAAGCGTTAGGGAGATCCTTTTCGCCGTCCGAGTGGGGGAAAGCCATAGCGAGCTATTATGTCACTTCTAAATGCTCTTCCCACTGGGAGTTGTCCCTTAAGCTTTTACATAGATGGTATTTTACGCCGTACTTAGTGGCCAAGTTTGATAGTGCTAGCTCCCCGCTGTGTTGGAGGGGTTGCCCAGATCAGGGCACGCTAACCTATCACCTGTGGTCTTGTCGAGAGGTTCGACCTCTTTGGCAAGCGGTGCAACAGTTAGCCTCTGACGTGCTAGACACCAAGGTGACCTTGACCTGTGAACTGGCGTTACTCCACCTAGGCCTGGCCAGGGCCAGAGTTAATGATGGCTAAGAAGAAGAATTCTGTAGCCACCTTCAATGTTAGATGGACACTTTGGTTACGCCATTCCCTTAATACCATTGCGCTTTAAAGGGTTATGCTCATGCTCAATTTCCGTGTGCCCCACACGACCCATTTCCCCCCTTCCCCCCCCCCCTCCCTTTTCCTGCCCTGTGCCCCCTACCCCTTAGAAGTTTTGTGTGTGTTGGTAATATGTTGGTCATATGCTTGGAATGGTGTTTGTCCTCCTTATGAGGGTCATGCGCTTCAAACTGTACTAAGGATTGTGTACCTGGCACTGTTACTGCCCGGCTATGACATACCACCGCGTAGCCGCCCTAGATAGTATAACATGTATTTGTTTAACATTCCGTGACATATGCTTGTATTGCTCTGTTATTTGCTGTATGTTTTTATGTTTTCCTAAAAACCCAATAAAAATTTATTGAACACAAAAAAAGTTGACAACCATAGTAATGGTTGAAGTATACTGCGGTGTGATGGTTTCCTATGGGAAAAATGGTCTGTGTTCATTTCAATGCAGAGGCGAGCTTAGGGACTTTCCTGGCTGCCACTGTGCTCAGATGTTGGGTCATTTCTGGTCCTCATAACAGCCAGGGAGAGAGGAGGGGCTGCGAGGGACTTTCCTAAATTACTCATTACAGGTACGTTTTTTTGCCACCCTTCTCCCTATTTTTGGCACTTCCATTCATGCATGAACTTCTGGTGGTAGGTCCGCTTTAGTTTACAAAAAAAAGTTCACTTACCCCTGGGGAGCACAATCTGCTGACATAGAACTAGTAGTGGAATGAATTGGGAAAGGATCATTTATCAGTTTACATTGGGTGTATTTGATGAGCTTCGTCATGACTTTACCTAGAGTTTCTGTGGTTAATACCATCTGTAAATCATCAGACTGTGGGAACGGATCCATTGTGTTCTGTGGGAGAAATAAAACATGAGCCCTATACATTTAATGGCAGTGACTGTCAACTGTCAACCACTTACCTAGGACCACCACCCCACAACAACTATGTTAGTGCCACCATGTTTAAGAACTACAATATAAAACATAAGGGATGATGGTGGGATGGTATTGGCTGATGGAAGTGACTGTCAACTGTCAACCACATACCTAGGACAACCGCACCACAACAACTATGTTAGTGCCACCACATTGAAGGACTACAATCCATAACGTTAGGGATACTGGTGGGATTGTATTGACTTATTGTAGTGTCGACTTTTAACAACTTACCTAAGACCACCACCCCACAACAACTATGTTAGTGCCACCACATTGAAGGAATACATTAGGGGTGCTGGTGGGATGGTATTGGATGATGGCAGTGACGGTCTACTGTCAACTACTTACCTAGGACCACCACCCCACAACAACTAAGTTAGTGCCACCACATTGAAGGAATACATTAGGGATGCTGGTGGGATGGTATTGGTTGATGGCAGTGACTGTCAACCACTTACCTAGGACCACCACCTCACAACAACTATATGAGTGCCACCACATTGAAGGACTACATTAGGGGTGCTGGTGGGATGGTATTGGTTGATGGCAATGACTGTCAACCACTACCTAGGACCACCACCCCTCAACAACTATGTTACTTCCACCACATTGAAGAACTACAATATATAACATGAGGGATGCTGGCTAGAGGGTATTGACTGGTGGTAGTGTCGACTGTCAACAACTTACCTTGGTCCACAACAACTATATTTATGCCACCACATTGAAGGATTACAATACATAATGTTAGGATTTTAGGTTCCAATATCTGCACTGAAGTTCCCATCATATATCTAACCCTTTGTCCATCACCCCATACAGACAGTTCTTTATAAACTTACCTGCTCAGAATGCTTGTTGTCACCCAGAGGCCTTTCCCACGTCAGCCCCAACGTGTCCCGCACTTGTTGCTGAGCCCCGTCTCTGCTTCACCTCGGAAATGCAAAGTTAAAGGTTACGTAGCCCCTTCACTTCCTCATCCTGTGCTTTTCAGTATCGAAAGTGTGATGATGACACAAAGTTGTGGCTGAATCAAAAAAATGTAATACTTCCCCATTCTCTGCTGCCTCTGGTACACCCAGGGCGCTGCATCACGGGCAACAACGATACAGCAATGTTTCAGAAGGATAATGTCTCATCTGCCAAAGGATTTGTTTCTGTTCTGAGAACTACAACCCCCCTCAGGGGCACGGCCCCACAGATGAAGGGTAAAGCAGCCCATACACGGGTCAGATTTTCAATCAATCGACTTAAAACGATCAATTTCACTAAATAAAAGCTGTAATTCTGGAGGTGGTGCACGTTTTACCGAGAGCCGTGGGTATTAAGACGCCCCTGACCATGCCTTTAGTGTTCCTTTCCCATTTGATGTAGGAGAAGTGTCCGTCAGTGGCGTGATTGATCTGAAATTCAGTAATAGTCCTGCGATATACTTGTTTGATATTTACTGGGTCAGGCCTTAAAAGGGTTTCATCATTAAGCCTTCCAGTAGGATATTCTTTAATTGTATCAGGAATGGTGAGGGATAGAGCACATGGCATGGCGGGACCAAAGTTTGTGTTCCTATCTAGATATAGGAGTCCAATCAAGAGGGGATGCGTAACCAGAAAGTAGTCTATCCTACTATATGATTTGTGAAGGGCCGAATAGTGGTAAGTCTCTCTCGCGGGTGCATAAACTCGCCATTGCATCAAGAAGCTGCATAGAATTGGAGTTTCACTTTTTAACTTTTTACTTTATGGCGAGAGAAATAACTGCGCTTGAGACGATGAGTCCCATATCTGGTTAAGCGTTAGGTGAGGTCTCCACCCAGGATTAACCACTAACCCTCAGCAAAGTCCCTGTAGTTTTGCCGAGAAGACTAGCAAAAACACGAGATAGGGTCATGATTGGGATAATAACGTTTCACCAGAGTGAAGAGTTTACCATAAATTCTCTTTATTGCTACACAGTCTCCTCTACCGTCAGTGTCATCCCTCGTGGAGTCATGATGAAACGGCCAAGGCCTTGTGTACCGCCACTCCCACCACCAATATTTACTTTTGTGGGTTATGGCTATACCCACGTGTCATATCACTTATCTTTGCACTTGATCTATGCGCTGAGGCCTATAAATGTTTTCCTGTAGAACCATATTCCCCCCCCTTTGCTCCCTGTTTGTGCATGTCTTACATACTCGTTCCTCTCTCTTCTGGTTAATGTTTCGAGCCCTTGCCATTCAGGTAGCAAAATGACTCTAGCCATCTGCGTAACTGCAGATCAGGCCCTGTATGTTTGGTCCTCACGACCTCCCATCCTTCTTGTCTTTTCCTTGTTTCTCCCCCTCTCTCTCCTCTTTCTCTTATCATTCTTTTCATCCACTTTCTGTCCACTCATCTTTGTTCTTCCTAACACTATTTCTCCCTAACCACCCTGTTCATATGAGGATCTTTCTAATCCTTGCAATCCCTCTGTTATTCTATCAGGAGGCCCCGGCACTACATACAGTGATCTATCCTTCCATCACCTATTTTCTATCTGGTAGACCCACACTCATACAGTTATATACCTATACTCATTCTAATCACTTGCATTCTATCCAGTCGTGAGGACCCAGCACTACATCGCAGTGATCTATATCTTTTCCAATCGCTATGTATTCTGTCCTGGTGAGGACCCCATCACTACATAGCGTGTGATATTACGTTCTAATCACTATGTCTTCTATCAGGGAGGACCCCCAGCCCCACTACATAGTCATGTGATATATACCTTCTATCCCTATTTATTCTATCATGGGAGGACCCGCACTACCTAGCATTGATATATTACCTTCTAATACTTCCTATTCTACTTTCTATCTTGGAGTACCTCTCACTACATATGCGTGATTTCCCTTCCAATCACTATGTATATTATCTGGGAGGACCAGCACTACATGCAGTGATATTACCTTCTAATCCCTATGTAATTCTATCAGGGAGGACCCGCACTACATACAGTGATATATACCTTCTAATCACTATGTATTCTATCAATCGGGAGTACCTGGCACTACATAGCAGTGATATATACCTCCAATCACTATGTATTCTATCAGGGAGGACCCGGCACTACAATAGCAGTGATATGTACCTTCCAATCACTGTGTCTTCAATCTACCTCGGGCGGCCACTATACTAC
>CM070034.1:166701553-166726042 GCA_036250615.1 Ptychadena robeensis
TTAAAAAAAAAAAAAAAAAAAAAAAAAAAGATTGTAAGGTTTATGGGGGCCTTCAGACTGGAAGACGAAACCGCTGGCTTTACATAAGTGCTGGAGGGAAAAGCTGGTTGGCCATGGTCAAGTTTTTGGGTATCAGTAGAGATGGTCAATGAGTAGAGATGGTCACTAGATGTGTGTGTGTGTGTGCGCGCATCTTACATTTTTATTTTACTGCATCGCTTTCCATAAAAAATAACCATAGTGCCAAGAAGAGAAAAAAATTAAGAAATATTTCAGTCATGATGTGTAGAACAAAACACTGGCTTCCCTCCGCTCGCCGCAATGAGCGGACATACGGACTCCTCTTGATATTATGCTAATTGCAGGGAACAAGCAGAGGGGCCAGATTGAAAAGCCAAACGGGCCGGATCTGGCTCCTGGGCCATAGGTTGACCATGTCTGTGTTAGTGTCATTAAAAAAGAATGACCTCAGAAATAAAAGTATTAAAACTGGTCAATTGAAGGCGATGTTTACACTGCAAGGAAGGCTCCGTCAACCCCCCCTGTGTTAAGCACATTCTTTAACAGGAATGTCAACTGAGCCCATTTATATTACCTGCCTCCTGCATGGGCTGTTTACACGGTGATGGTTGATGCAGTGCCCTGCATTAACCTCTCCAAAGGAGGATCGGCTCCATCAACCCTAGACTCAGTGGAAACATAGCCTTAGGCCAGTGGTGGGCAACTGAGTTGATATGGAGGGCCACAATGTGGCCCTTGGCATTACTAAAAGTTCATTGGTGGAATAGTGGAAGAATAGGCACTAGCCACCAGTCTGCTGATCCCCCAAACACTAGAGGAGGAGAGGGACTTGCTCAAGCACCATCTGGGTTGCTGATTTGCATTTATGTAAGCCTATCACGTAAAATCACGTTAAATCGCCTCTTCTTCTCTTCCTGCTCTAAAAAAATTGGGGTGAGGAACTGTCAGCAGGGGATTGGTGGACAGGTGAGTTCCTGTGCCTTATGCATTAACAGTTAGGCTTCAGGGGCCACAAGTGGAAGACAAAGGAGGGCCACCAAAGAACTCCCAAAGGGCCGGTTGGGCACCTGGGCCTTAGGCCAAAAAAATAAATAAAAGACACGACAAAGGCCTTTGTAACAGTGAAACTCACATTTTAATAAATTCTTTTTTTTAATATAATCTCAACAAAAAGTCCAAAAGAGTAAATGTGAAATAAATACAAAGAATGTTTAATACAAAAAAAGTCAGAGACAAGTGGTATAAATAGCGAGTCACATTCAGGTCAATTCTCTGAACACGCCAGTAAAGTGTACACAGTCGCTCTAGCGCGTTTCTCCAGGCACACGTGGCGGCAAAAAGCTTTTACATCCAGTCATGTCCGTTTCTTTGGTATAATTTCCATAAAATGACTCGGAACACAACGTGCAATTTAATGTTCTTTTCAAGTTTGAAACGCATATCGCAAAAGAGCAGAACGAGTTCAAGTCTTCGAGGTAAGGTCACAAATACTGGAGTTCCTTAAAGGGATTGTCCTTCTTAGGGAGCGCTAATGGACTCAGTGGGCGGAGTCTTGGAGGCATACTTAATGAGTTTGTATCAACATGTAGAAGGTTGATTTATTCCTTAGCTAGCTATGAAGGTAACAGCTGCAAACAGTAAGAAGAGTGCATGTACTGTGTGTGTCTATGTAAATGATGAATGTTTCTATATGTTTTTTGTGTGTATATATGATACAGGTCTCTGTATGATGGGTGCTGTGTGTAATATGACACATGTCTCTGTGTGATGGTGTGGTATATATGATCCGTGTCTAGGTATGATTGTGTGTGTAGATATGATTGACATTCTCTGTATGATTGGGTGTATATATGATACATGTCTCTGTCTTGTTGGTGTGTATATATAGATTACATGTTCTGTTATGATTGGTGTTGGTATATATGATTACATGGTCTAGTATGATTGGTTGTGTGTATATATGATACAGGTCTCTGTAGATTGGTGCTGTGTATATATGATACATGTCTCTGTATGATTGGTTTGTATATTATGACACAGGTCTCTGTGATTGGCTGTGTATATATGATACATGATCTCTGTATGATTGGTGTTGTGTAATATGAACATGTCTCTGTATGGATTGGTGTGTGTATAATGATACATGTCTCTGTATGATTGGTGTGTGTGTATATATTGATACATGTCTATGTATGAGTGGTGTGTGTCTATATGACAATGTCTCTGTATGATGGTGGTATATATGACACATGTCTCTGTATGATTGGGTTGTATATATGATAATGTTCTGTATGATTGGTTGTGTATATGTACATTGTCTCTGTATGGATGGTTCTGTGTGTGAGAATGAGACATGTCTTTGTATGATTGGTTGTGTACATTGATACATGTCTATGTATGATTGGTGTGTGAATAGATACATGTCTATGTCTGTATGATTGTGTGTGTATATATGATACATGTCTCTGTGTTATTGCGTTGTCTATATATATGATACATGTCTCTGTTGATTGGTGGTGGATATGGATCAGTCTCTGGAATGATTGGTGTGTGTATAAGATAATGTCTCTGTGTGATGGGTGTGTGTATAATGAGACATGTCTCTGTATGTTGGTGTGTGTCTATACATGTCTCTGTATGATTGGTGTGTGTATATATGATATATGTCTCTGTATAATTGGTGCGTGTATATATGATACATGTATGACTGAACCTGTGTAGTTTGAATGGCGGGCTCCAAAATGTTCCTATGTAGAAAGGGGAACCTGCAGGGACGGTTTGCGAACCATTGCCATATGGAAAAGCTGAGATGAAAGCAGGGGAAAAACATAGTATAGACCCAGCCTAAAAAAAAATTTTCTGCTCCTTTTCAAAAGATTTACCTAAACTTCCTGTCTTGGAAATGTAGGATACATTTCCTCCTAGACAGACTGCCCCAATGGTTAATAACCCATCATATGTCTGACATTCAAGACTAATGTAAAAGGGTAAGATCTGCTCTAATGTGAACACAGTGGGAAGCCCCTCCCCCGAGGGGACACAACAGCACTAAGGGGATAGAACCCGAACCCATTCTGTCCATAGGAGAAAACTTCTGCTAGCTGAAAACACAAATATAGACCAAAAATGAGATGAAAACATTATCCCAACACCACATACTGAGAAAAAACCTGTTCACCACTTTCACTCAGCAGGAATTCATTATTTTTATGATCGGTATGATTAAGTCCGGCAGATTTAATCACAGCAAGACACTTTATGTGCTGGATACAAATCTTACAGCGATTTCCTCTCATTCCTGGTCTACATTTGTGCAGCTCGGAAAACAGAGGGGCTACGTGTTGGACCAGTGGTTCTAAACCTTTTTTGACCTGTGGCCCCCGGAAGTGACATCACAAAGTGTCACTTCCTGTATTCCTAAAATGTGGAAGTGTCGCTGCGGAGTGTCACTTTCTGTATTCCTGGAACACGGAAATGCTGGTGCAGAGTGTCATTTACACGTTCCAAATACCAGAAGTCACACCCTGCAACGTCACTGCCGGCATGATAAAGTGTAATGTCCCCTAGCATATATTTCTCCCCCCCCCCCTTGTGCAAATTTTGTGCAGGATGGGAAGTTAGAAGAGAGTAATGACCTCTCACACTAAGTTAAGACGAAGGGGGTGTTACTCTACCTCCTAACTTTCCACCCCATTGTGGCAAGCAGCACTGCTAGCAACTGTTAGCAAAAGCTCTGATGCTTGCAGTGAACTTGGTGACCCCTGTGAAATGGTTATTGACCCCCCCCCCCCCCCCCCAGGGGGTCCCGACCCACAGGTTGAGAACCACTGTGTTAAGGCCCCCATACACCTTACAATCTTTCCATACAATTTCTGTCCAATCAGATTTTGTTCTACCAAAACCATGTAATATGAGGAGCTTTCAAATCATTCCAGTCACTATGTATTCTATCAGGGAGGTCCCGGCACTACATAGCAGTGATATATACCTTCTAATCACTATGTATTCTATCAGTGAGGACCCGGCACTACATAGCAGTGATATATACCTTCCAATCACTGTGTATTCTATCAGGGAGGACCCGACACTACATAGCAGTGAGAGGGAGGCCACTATACTACACATTTGTTGGTAGATCTAATAGAGATTGTATGGATCAATCTTAAGGTGTATGGGGGGGCTTTAGATGGTGAATGTTGGGGTCTCTGTATCAGATGTCAGACAAGAAGCCGAAGGGGTCATGACCACCAGTCATTATAAACAAGACTCATCAGTTCCACTTGTCCAAGTCCACACAACTTCAGACAAAAGTGAACCTAAAGAAAAGGAAACCTTTCCCACACCTGCTAGAAGGAAGTGTTTTAAAAGTATTAAAACCCAATGACTGACCCAAGCTTAGCATACCCCAACATATGGATTGTTGCGGCTCCACATAATATCCAGGTCCAAAATGTTTATGTACAAAGAGTTGGTTGTGATCGGTCTCGGTGCTGATGTCCGGCGTGTGTCACTGGTCTTTAGATATCAGACATAAGGCACAAGGAAGGTCGGCTGACTGGCCTTGTCCCATCGCTGCGTCACTCCACATTCTTGTACTTTGTAAAGAGGTTGTATAACACTCGGAGGGTAGACTTCAGGTCCAGGTTGGCAATATCTGAAGGAGAGAAAAAAACGGCTTATAATATAAGAACATCCATGGAGACCAATAGCTATACAGATATATATCCAGGGGTGCACATAAGTGGTACTCTGGTAGTCAGGGGCCAAAACCTAGCTCTGCGTACCGGCATTATTGTTGCACAGCTCATATGTGTACTAACAACCTGGAGGCGCTCAGTGTCTGGGCGGCCGCAGCGAAATGTTACATGTATACAAGTTATGTCACTTGGATAACTGCAGGGAACATGAATAACTATGAAAGGTTGCAGTTAGGGGGGTGACATTGGGAATGTAAATTAATAATCCCCTCCAAAAAATTGGACGTCTGAGGGTGTTGGAGATCTGGGGGGTGAAAGTCAGAGTAGGCATATGTATGGGTAAAATCTGACAAGAGAAAAGCACTGTGTGACAGCTGGAATATGACTATGAAAGGATGACATTTGGACTGCAGGTAGTCTCAGGGGTTAGTTACTACCCCAGAAAATGTCAGGGTTGCACTACTGAGGTATGAGATCTGGGGGTTCAAACGTGTTGTACTGTGAGAGTTACATGTGACCCAAAGCCAGCTGGTGACCTGTGGATGGAGACAGCTAATCGGAGGATCAATCAGGGAACAGGGAGGTTCATCTGCAGCAGAATCTACCATGCAGGAGGCTGACGCAGAGGACAGTGAGGGAGACCACCCTACATATGGGGTGAGTACCAAACATCATCTCCTGGTACTCATCTGAGGAGTTCACTAAAAAAGTTATGTGCACCCCTGTATGTTGGAGTTCTTGTCAGGTACCCAAGATATAGAAGACAGCTCTATGGTAGCTTGTACCTCCTACCTCCCCCCTGTAGAGCATCACTACATCCCCACTCCCAGAATAGAGACGCTTGCATTTGTTTTTTACATTTTATCCAAGAAACCTTGTGAGTAAATTCCCCTGAACATGGTGTCGCCAAAATTGCTTAAGGTGAAGAGAAGAGCTGTGGGGATATATACAGCTGAGTTGAAATTTTAACTTGACTTAAATCATACTAAAACCTACATGTGCTAGAGAATAAGTCCTCAAACTACATATTTGGCCCTCCAAAGTTTTAGTGACGCCCCCGAAGTTTTCGAGCTGTCAGGAAAGGTGGTTGTAGGTTGTAGTTGTTATTCTACATTACGCAGCCCTGTGGGTGGAGTTATGGGCACATGCAGCTGTCCACAGTTTTTACGCTGTTTCTGCGAGTAGAGGGCGCGGTATTTGCCATGTCAGCAATACAGCGTCCTATACTTACTATAAGCTAACCGTGGCTGGAAGCGCCAGTGATTCTGTGCCAATCAGCACCCTCCATTCGACTCTTGCC
Organism: Ptychadena robeensis; assembly: GCA_036250615.1. Taxonomy (NCBI): domain Eukaryota; kingdom Metazoa; phylum Chordata; class Amphibia; order Anura; family Ptychadenidae; genus Ptychadena; species Ptychadena robeensis. The sequence goes on from CM070034.1 coordinate 166,707,572, forward strand.
CTGCCCCTTCTGCGTCATCGGGGACACTGAACGTGCTGGGTGGGAGGTTCCGTGCCATAGACCTCCATGTTAACGGAGGGGCGTTGGTTTCCCAGCCCACTCCAACATAATCAAGGATGCCGGCGATGTGGACAGGGGAGGGAAAATCTAACCGAGTACTGAGTGCTCTGTTGTGATCGCCCATACTGGCACGGACTGACTGTTATGCCGGCCATACACATGCCGAGCTGGAGCGATATCGCCCTCCGATATCGCTCCGGGAGGCTAACGTAATGACGTCATCACGTTAGCCTCCCATTGCATTCTGGGGCCCCACAATCGGTCAGGCACCCTTTGTGTGCCGGCCATAAGCAGCGATGGAGACGCCATCTTCATTGCTGCTTATGGCATCGGCTCCCATCGGCCAGAGATTTTCCGACATGTCAGATCTCTGGCCGGCCGAGAAGTGGGGCGACAGGGATCTGTCGCCCCATGTGGGCACATGCCGATAAACGGCCGGATTTTAACCTGACCGACGGCGAGAGCGCGCATGTATGTATGGCCAGCATTAGGGAGGGCAATAGAACTATACAATAGGTTGTAGCAATGGGATGTGAAATTTGGAGGGTAAATATTCTCAGTGGTAAATTACTAACCCCCCCCATCAAAAATATTTGACTTCTAGGGGGGGGGGGGGGTTCCACATCATTTTGTGATCCATCGGGACCCCTGCGTTAAGCGCAGTGCTTGGCGGGGGTTCTGATGGATCACATACACTTTAGCTGGCCAGGGGATGCTGTGTTCAGACATGCAGGGGCTCAACATACTCGGCTACGTTAACCCCTGCATGGGCGGAACGGTTCAGCGCCACGAAAAACAGAGCATCCTCCATGCAGGTAAAGTGTATGTGCTCCGTCGGGACCTTCTGCCAAGCCACCCTAGGGGGTGCGAAGATATTCCGGGGGGGGGGGGGGGGGGGGGGGGGGGGGGGGGGGAGTGGCGTGGGTCCTCATTCTTAACCTGTGTTTGAATAGGGAGGGGGGGGCTTAATAATGTTCCTAAATAGAAAAGGGGGGGGGTCCTGCTAGGAAAGTTTGGGAACCACTGCCTTAGGCAGAGGCTCCCCTACTTTCTGCCATGTACGCCTTTTGCGATGTGAGCGCGTACCCTTGCAGCATGATTTTTAAAACGCGTCTTAGCACATATATGCAAGGGTAGCAAAAATCACACTTCCAATCGTTCTTTTACCTTTTTTGTTCAAGAAAAAGAATATATGCTGTGCGCAGGGAAATACAGTTGGAAAATATAACCGTTAACGATCTCAACTCTCAACAGTTAAATGTTTGATGTTTTTTGTTTGAAAAAAAATTTCAGTTTAGGCTATAGTTTACACTGTTGTTATTTGAACGCCTTGTTTAAAGCCCAGGTGCCCAACCTGCGGGCCTTTAGGTGTTCTTCACTGGCCCCCCTCAGTCCTCCACTTGAGGCCCCCAAAACTGTTAATGCATAGGGCATAGGAACTCGCCTGTCTGCCGATCCTCCCTGACGCATCTACTCCAAGATTCTTCTTACATTTGAAAAAGTGAGGAGAGAAGAGGAACAGAAAAGGGGCACAAAGGCTTTGATGACATTGATCACATAACCTTTGTTGATGTATACAACACGAAATGTGCATTACCGTACTTAAAGCTAGCCATACACGTGTCGGATTCCATGTCCGATCGATTCATCATCCGATTCTGCCGGGAATCGCAGGTGTGATCAATCGGCCAATTAAGAGTATCCATCGCTGCATACCACCTTGTCCCACGGATTCCGGGACGATTCCGTGTCCGATCGATCACACTCCTCTGTCCAGATCTGCTGGTGATCCATCTGATGTCCACCACCAACGTGCCGATTGGCCCTGATTCGGCCCTGAATCAATCTGATGGAACCAACATGTTAGTTCTCTGTACGATCGGATTCTGGGCCCCTGATCAATCGGACCTGGTCGATCGGACAAGGTGGGCTGCACGCGATTCCGGCATGATCGTTTCGCGTGCACGCGCCCGGAATCGATCGGGCCGGAATCCGGTGGGAAACTTACCCGTGTATGGGGGCCTTAAGTCTTCCCTAATGCTTGAAGTATCATTTAAAACAACTTTTGTTATTTAAAACGTAGCCATGCCTGCTGTAATTTTTTCGATTATAAAATGCTTATACAAGTCAGTATAGATTGAATATGTTATGTGCGGCCCTTTAGTGAAGCCGAGGGCCGCACTTGTGGCCCCCCATATCAACTCAGTTGCCCACCACTGGTTTAAAGCTTCCCAAGTGCCCTCCGGTGGCAGATGACACTTAGAAGCAAAGAGGATTCTACAAAATGTACTATAGTTTTGAAGCCTGGAAAACGACTGGGGGGGGGGGGGGGGGGGGGGGGGGGGGGCGCAGCAATGAGTGTGAAAGAAGCTTTGCAAAGTGCTGCAGTCCCTTTCAGAGCTTCACCGCTGAAGTCAATGGGGTTGTTTAACGACCCTTTGGACGTGACAAAAAAAGGAACAGAAAACTTACTGCCTGGTTCACAACAGTAAATTTTCTGTTCTTTAAATGACCTCATTGACTTATATTTATACGTTAAGCAGTAAGTTTTCTGGTCTTTTAAGCAGCCAGAAAACGACCTTGCAAACGACTATGTAAATTTAGCCTTACACGTATGTATAAAAAAAAAGTACAGCAACACAATGTACAAGCACAGTGAATACGCTACAGGGCCGAAATAAAAAAAGGAATCCCTTCCTGTGACGCCAGAGACGCCTCCAGTGCATCTTTTCCATATGACCTCTGCTGTCAATCACCATGATAGACAGGAAGGAGGCGGGATCAGACACACCAGGCACAGTAAGGAAACCGTAGATTGTATTTTGCTATATTTATTTTATTAAAAAAAGCAATAACTTTTTTTTCCTCTTTTAATTACAGGGCTTTAAAAACTGAGGTTGTGATACTTGTATTGATTTACTGAAATGCATATAAGAGATTAATCCGGATCCCTCGAGCGAGCGCCATTCTGAACCTCATTTCACAATATGAACCTTTCAGCAGCGATTTATCCACACTAAAGGAAAATATCGATATCCTTGGCCTTTTTGCCCCATAATTAGAATTTATAATATACCTGAGCCGACCGTAATTGCATGAAAACAGATTAGAGTTGCCCGGGGGCCCCCTGTGACTTTGGCCTACGTGGCATTAAACCCTCCGGTGAAGCCAAGAAGGCGAGATAATACGGGATATTTTCCATGGAAACCCGGTAATTAGATGGCCAATGAATCAATAACGCCACGTTTTTACAACGCTGACCTCCACTTACAGAGCAAGATTTAAAACTTTGTATTGATAGGCGAGGAATAGGAAAAGTGGCGTTACCATGGTAACAGGCCAGGGCCAATCCGAACGCTCGGTGATGTTAAATTTAATGTATGACTCTCGAGGAGGATGGAAATTGACTTGTCGGGCTTTGTTGCGAAGGCGAGTCCATTACCACGCTGATTTATAATTTTGCTCACCTCAAGGCAACGTGCACGAGCCAGGATAATAACCCCAATTTAAGGCGCCATTTTATTCCTGGCATCTCAGGGGCACAATACTGACGAGTGCCAGGAAGAAGGTACCAAGGCCCTGTGTATCAGGGTCTGCAGGAAGGAATGTTATGATGCCAGTGGCACATAGGGCGATTGGCTGCGGTGTATTGAGAACAATTTGTAAATTTGGAAGGTATATATCACTGCTATGTAGTGCTGGGTCCTCCCTGATAGAATACATAGTGATTGGAAGGAATATATCAGTGCTATGTAGTGCCGGGTCCCCCCTGATAGAATACATAGTGATTGGAAGGTATATATCACTGCTATGTAGTGCTGGGTCCTCCCTGATAGAATACATAGTGATTGGAAGGTATATATCACTGCTATGTAGTGCCTGGTCATCCCTGATAGAATACATAGTGATTGGAAGGTTTAGAAAGGTCCTCATCACATGGTTTTGGTAGAACAAAAGTTGATTGTACAGAAATTGTATGGAAAGACTGTAAGGTGTATTGGGGCCCTTTAGAAAAGAATTAGAATCGTGAAGTTTCATTGTAGACCGTTTCCCCAAAATTTTACTTTTCTTAGTCAAAAACAAAAAACCTGCTTTGAACTTTAAAAAATTTAGAACAGGGCAACAATTATAGGATTACTATTTGTTTGGACCATAAGATGCACATTACCCCCCAAAAGGATCGGGAGGAAAAAGTGCCTGTGTCCGCTCCGAATACATGACCACCTGTGGCGGCAGGTGGTCATGTCTTGGCTCCCCGCCAGCATCCTCGCCCTCCCAGTAAGATTAGCTGGGGAGGTGGAGGAGCTGTCAGATGGTAGATCCGCCCACGGCCGGATCTCCCATCTGTTCTGTATTGTTTGTATCAGCAGAGCCCTGCTGATATAAGCAATGAAGTTCCCAACCGGCATCTCTCCTATCTATCTCTGCCTGTGTGTGGGAGCTGCACTCATGCTGCAGCTTCCGCACACACATACACAGCAATCGAGAGAGATGGGTAGACATCTGCAGCCTTCCCCCTCGACCCCACTCTTCCCGATGTGTGAGGAAGAAGGCGTGAAGAGCATTAAAGCATTAAAGTGCTGCTTGTGACATATAGTGGCCGAAATCGGTACTGCATTGATTTGATCCATTACTTTGATCCAATTGATTTGAACACTTCAATTCTTTTCTGGTTATTCTGCTTTAAAAAGAGGAGGTCTTATAGTCCGAAAAATATGGTAATCTTTTGTTCTTGTTCAGCCACTGGGAAATTTGGATTTCGATCCCATTGGGTGCCTTGATTGATATAGACAGCCACACTTTATAGGTCAACACTTTCTTCTGCTTTATATTATGATTTAGCTTTATGAAGTCACCAACTGCCCCTCCTAATACACCATAAGATGCACCCAGTTGTTAGAGCAGGAAAACCAGAAAAAAATATTTGAAGTGTTCAAATTGGGGAAAAATCCACCTGCAATACCAACTTCAGCCACAAGATGTCCATAGAGATTATTATCTTGTATTTATATAGCGCTGATATATTACGCAGCGCTTTACAGAGCATATATAGTCATATCACTATCTGTCTCTCAGAGGAGCTCACAATCTAATATCCCCACCAGTCATGTATATGTAACTTACACAGTCATATGTCATGTGTAACCAACATAGGAGAACTTCTTGGGGGGAAGCCAATTAACTTGTCAAAATGTCTTTGGAGTGTGTGAGGAAACGAGAGCACCTAGAGGAAACCCACACAGACACGGGGAGAACATGCAAACTCCTTGCAGATAGTGTGCAGGCTGGGATTTCACCTAGGACTCTAGCGCTGCATGGTCAGAGTGCTGACCACCTGAGCCATTGTGCTGCCATCACCTCCCCTTCTCACTGCTGTCTGCCATCAAAGTTTTTACAGATTACATCAGCAGCTTCTTTTTCACAGGGAAGAGGGGGGGCAGAGGGGGACTCTGCGTGCTGCAGATCTCTCCCCTCTCTGGCTGAAAGCAATTCACACACAGCCACAAGCTGCGGTGCCTGTCCGTACGTCAAGGATACCAGACAAATATCCCTTCACGACACATTCGGAGCAAAAGAAGTCTTGGGGGGGGGGGGCGGGTGCGTCTTATGGTCCGAAAAATACAATACATAAATTGTCTGCTACATTGAGGGTGGAAGAAAGGAAAATTAATAAACAAGTCACACCTTCTGGTCTGGCTTTAGGTTTCTTCAGTCCACCATCTTGCATTAGTTCAAATGAAAAGGAAATATTGTGAACCTGGAGAATAAAAAAAGATGATAAATGTGGATATTTAAAATTTACATTGATCAGTCTCCAACTACAGGGTGGGATACACCTTAATAAAATGGGAATGGTTGGCGATATTAACTTCCTGTTTGTGGCACATTAGTATATGTGAGGGGAGAAACCTTTCAAGATGGGTGGTGACCATGGCGGCCATTTTGAAGTCAGACATTTTGAACCCAACGTTTGTTTCTTCAATAGGAAGAGGGTCATGTGACACATCAAATTTATTGGGAATTTTACAAGAAAAACAATGGTGGTGCTTGGTTTTAACGTAACTTTATTCTTTCATGAGTTATTTACAAGTTTCTGTCCACTTATAAAATGTGTTCAATGTGCTCCCATTGTGTTGGATTGTCAATGCAAACCTCTTCTCCCACTCTTCACACGCTGATAGTAACATCGCAGGAGAGATGCTAGCACAGGCTTCCAGTATCCGGTGCTGCACATCTCGTATCTTCACAGCACAGACAATTGCCTTCAGATGACCCCAAAGATAAAAGTCTAAGGGGGTCAGATCGGGAGACCTTGTCAGCTGGCCCACGACGACCAATCCACTTTCCAGGAAACTGTTCATCTAGGAATGCTCGGGCCTGACACCCATAATGTGGTGGTGCACCATCTTGCTGAAAAAAACTCAGGGAATGTGCAAAGTGGATTGGTCGTCGTGGTGTGAAATTCCCAATAAGTTGGATGTGTCACATGACCCTCTTCCTATTGAAAAAACAAAAGTTGGATTCAAAATGGCCGACTTCAAAATGCCATGAAATATATACCCCTGGGCAAGACCTTCTCTTAAGATCTATCCATTCCTTATTTAGTCTGTGTTAAAATCTACCTCTCGACATTATATGTCGGTCTCAAAATTTATTTGTCCATCTTTGCTCCAATAGCAGCCAGTCTCTCTCAGTCTCTAAATATATACATGTATGTGTTGTGTGTTAGGACATTAACGACTAACGATTTTGTAAAGTCAAATCATTAGTTACTGAAGTGGTGACTTCATCACACAGACATCACCTCCCATTCTCTCATGTGAGCTGACCAGCCTGCATGCGGTCTCTGCCTCTGGCAGTTTTGGAGGGGATGGAAGAGGAGTTTTTTGCATATATATTTTTTTATATATAAAAAAAAAATCAAGATAGCCAAACAGTTGTGGTATTGGCAGGGGATAAAGGGGCGGCAAAAAAAAATATCCCATTCCCTTCCCTACAAATCAGAGGCAGAGACTGCATGCAAGCTGTTGGCATGCACACAGAGAGACGATTAGTCGACTCCAAAATGGACTTGTTGGTTAATTCCCTATATGGCTAATGAGATGCCAAAAATTTGCATGTAGGCAGCAACAGAGCCAATCAGGCATAGAATCTGCAGAGTATCAATGGCTCAGCTTCAGTATGCATACAATTATCATTTGAGTGTTCATTTTTTTCACATTGTATCAAGAATCTCTAGTGTGTATGTACAGTATCTTACAAACGTTAGGACACCCTGAAGATAGGACACATTACAGCCATTAATGTTAAACCTCTGGCAACAATACTGAGCTCACCCCTAAGTGAAAAATGTTATACAAGCTGTAAACTTAATTTAGTAATTTAAGAAATGTATATATGTTCATACACATGTACACTACACACACATGCATACATAAATACACACACCCTACCTTCTCTCATCAACTTTTGTATTTTCCGATTTGCATTTTTCAGACCATAAGATGCACTTATGGTCCGAATGCGCGGCCCCCCTGCCACTCGGCCGCCGGTGGTCGCACCTTGGTTTCCCACCAGCTCTCCCGGCACGGAGATTAGCCAGGGAGCTGGAGGAGCTGTCAGTTGAGAGATGCCAGCCGGGGTCCCGCTCTCCCATCAGTACTGTATAATTGCCTATGCCAGCAGAGCCCTGCTGCCATAGGCAATGAAGAGAGAGATAGATGAACGGCCATCTATATCTCTCTTCATCTGTGGAAACTGCAATCACTCTGCAGCTCCCACGGACACAGTAACAGCCCGGCCCCCCTCCTCCTGATCAGTGTGGAGAATGACGTGTTGTGCTGTGAGTGTACTGCTGCTAGTGACATCTACTGGCTGAATTGAATATTGCATTCACTGAATTCATTGCATTAACCCAATTGATGTGAAAACTTATTACATTTTTTTTCTGGTTGTCCTGCCCTAAAAACTGGGTGCGTCTAATAGTCCGAAAAATTTGGTAAACTGCACAGGTATACCTTCTACTTAAAAAAAAAAAAAAAAGCTCACCACAGTCCCCACTTACTTTTTGCTCAAATACCTCCGGTGTCAGATAGAAGTTGTGCAGAGGGACAAAGTAGTCCTCCAGAAGTCCCATCAGAAGGACCAGATAAACTCCATCTGCAAACTGCACAAATAAAGGTTATTTATCTATTTTCAGGGTGTGTTAAAGAGAGAATTAAAGGGGACGCATACTGTGTTTTCATGGAGAGAATATGAATAGTTAATGTTGACTGATAACACCTTCATTATTTTTTAAATCTTGCAGTTTCATATTGTTGTATTAAGTATATAGATCTGTATATTGGCCACAAGGTGGCGCTATTATCAGCTCAAAAAAGGATGCAAATTTGAGATAAACCAAGTCCCAAGGAGGGGGTGTATAGATTTTTGGTGGGCTGGCCAACTTACTAAATTCGTATGGTGAGCAGTAAGGTACAAGCATTGTGTAGGACCCAACGTACCTGAGTCTCCAGCTCCGTCACCTCCAGGTTCAGCTTGTTCAGATGTTTATTCACAAAAGTGATCAGTGACTGCAAGACATACAGAGCGCACAGCTGGCTATTTCATGCTTGTATATATTTCTGAAGAGTTTTGTTTTATTTAAGTCGGAGTACATACCTTTTTTACAACGCTGAGTTTATCTGGAGCGTGGTCGAACAGAGTGTCAAACGCATCTCGCTCTGCTCAGAGAAGAGACACAGAGTTTTTATTCTATATGTTTACAGAGGCAGATAACCCTGTTAACCCTGGTTCCCCAAAAACATGGCATCCCCTGAAAATAAGGCACCTTTACATTTTTGCCTCACGCTGAAATATAAGGCATCCTCCGAAAAGAAGGCGCCCTCGAAGCTACGGTACTGTAAAGCTAGGAACGCATAGTAAAGCATACAATCGATGTTAAGGCCCCCATACACGTGTCGGATTCCCACCGGATTCCGGCACGATCGATTCCCTGCACACGAAACGATCGTCGCCGGAATCCGCGTGCAATCCCACCCTTGTCCGATCGTTCTCACGTCCGCTTGTCGATCGGCGGGCTCAGAACCTCGGATATCCCACAGAGACCAACAATGTTGGTCTTTCCTTATCCGATTCTGGCGCACATCAGGGGGAGTTGCCATTTGGAAGTAAGTGATCGGCACACTCACCGGAAATCTCCCCGTAATACCGGGGAGACACATGGCTGGTATCGCGCGATCGGATACTCTAGATTGGCTGATGGATCGGAGCTCTCCCGATTCCCCTGCCTGAGTCGCCGGAATCGATCGGCTCCCCCCAGTCACCCCCCTAGGCCCGCTCCGTGCGTGATCATTCGCCCATGATCCCGACACGTGTATGGCTAGCTTAACGATTTAGATGATAAGAACTCTATTTTGGTAATGTTTATCGATTGTACCTGTGCGCTATAAAGTGTCATACAATAGTCGATGTAGAGAACATCGATTATTGACTAAAATCTATGATTGCCATTGTCTCCCTACAAACAGTATAAAAACTTATCACTCTATCGAATACAATTGTTAAATGAAAATGAAAAAGTTATAACGAATTCATGGTACAATTTCAACGATAAATTTTCCAACTAGGTCCGATCACTTTTTAAATCAGACTGTTAAAGTCTCTTCATCGAACTAAAATCGTCTGATTGTACCATGTTTCCGCGTTAATAGATAAAAACATTTTGGTTACCATCGTATGTAAATTTTCATTGATTTACAATTGATTGTAACTCTTAAAAGCGAGCCGTGTGTGTATCCTAGCTTAAACTTCTGGACTTTAGGGATCTAGAGGGGTGCAAACCACAATGACACAGTGAATCAGAAGGGTTACTTAACCAGTTAATCCCCCTCTGGGATTCGCCTGTGCCATTTTTGATTCCCCCCTCTGAACCCCACCTTCATTTTAAATGAACTCTCCCTCGCACACCTGATACCAGTGCGTATTTCTTCTTCATGGAATAAATAAGAATATCCCCCAGAAAAATAGTACGGAGGGCATCCTGTTGAGTCTACAAAATTTATATAAGACTAAAAAACAACGGTCTGATTGTGTTTTGGAAAGACACGATTATTTCATTAAATATGAGCCTATGACCATACATAAACCATTTCCATCAATAGGGTTGGACATCGAAGTGAAAAGATGTTTGGGAGGAATTTCAATAGTATTACACAAACTAGATTCCAGTTCACAGCCACAAAAATTCTGGCTGGATTTGGGTACATTTGCCATCTAAAGGAGTTCTAATCTAACATCCTAACCAAATTGGGCAAGATACCCATTTCCACGGATACCAACCGCCACACCCAAAGCCTTGCACTTTTCTGTACTCACCCCCCTACCAACGTCCGCGCGTGCCAGATTCGGATAGTAGCGGGCTCTGCGAGTTGGATTGTTATAGGAACGCGCTGTGTCGAATGAGCAAGGTCGGCGAAGGTCAGCGTTGCCACGTAGAGGAAGTGCGGTGGCCGGGAGCGTGGGGCAGCAAGTGCATATCGGAGACGGGGAGTCCATGCGTAGAAAGACGGAGAGACAGGGGGAGATGCAACCAGAGTGGAGTGCAGGAGTGTGCTTACGTCGCAACTGATGGGGAACAGTATCCGGAACCGGGTCTCGCCAATACGTGCCCTGGAGAAACCTACGGCCAGATAAAGGGCGGTGTGAACCCGACGTAGCGCTCGCCCGCAGGAAAGCTACGAAATCTTTGGTGATTGGCAGCGGGTGAGTGAGACCCAGGCCTCCGCCCTGATCACTGGCGTTTCGCCTACCTAAGACTGACTGCCATAGATGTAACGACCGCGGTGGGCGGCAGATTTAGCCTCACTGGGTAGATGAGAAAGACCCAGTATTCCAGATGGGTACGACAGAATACAGATTGGGACCGGCGGTGCGCTGGGGGGACAGAAGGGGCACCCGATATCTAACCGGGCTTACGGACGAGGTGGAAGCGCCCGGAGGGAGGGGCAGGCCCCAGGAGGAGCAGCGGGGGACCGAAAGTAGGTGTTGGGCATAGATGGTCCGCTGGCCTCCATGCATAGTATGCGATGCAGAGGCGGCGCGCCGGCCTAGTGTTGGCAGGGACTTGGGTGGAGTGCTGTAGCCGTAATTGTTCCAGAGGGCGGTGCCCACACGACTGTTAGGGGTAGAAAGAAGCGGTGGACGCTGTGGGGTCAACCCAGAATGTCCAATGGAGGACTGCGGGGAGCTAGACGGACGAAGGCTACGAGCGCTACGTGAAGCGTGAACTTGATGGGCGGGGTGTGAAGAAGGGGCGGGGCCGGGGAGAGTGATCCGGTAGTGTGCGGTGCGGTTCGTGAGGACGCCAGTTGCGATAAACAGACCGAAGGGGGGGAAGAGGGGCGGGGGGGTGGTCGTGAATTTTCTACGGCCCTCTGGGGCGTATGAACGAAAGAAGCACGGATTTCCCAGGGTGCAGTGCGGGTGGTAAGAGACGTAACGATGCACGGAGGAGTGTGTAGGACCTCCGGGGTGGTGTCCTGCAGAGGGGGGGTGGGCAAGTGGGGTCACGGTAAGAGGTGCTTCGGGGTTATCATTGTTGCAAGGGTGATTGTAGAACGCGGCGGGTACCTGAGGATACTTGCAGGTTGTAATGGTGAGGTTCGGTGGGGGCGGTGATATGGCAATCCAGCAGGGTACGAGCTCACTGGAACGAGGTTTGGTAGGTGCTGGGCTGCGTTTGGATTTCTGCGATAGAAGAAGGGGGGTGGGCTACCGTGGGTGGCAAGAGATGGGCGACGCAACATAGATGACAAGATTGCGGGGTGGTGATCGTCACCGTTTAGGGGTTCGTGGGGTGGTGGGTCGGGATGCGTCGGGGGAGGCCGCCTGGGGAGTGTGGGCGAGACTGCAATATGAGCAATCATTTGGGTAGACGAAGGGGAAGGACTCAGCACACAAGGGGGACGGGACTGACTGCAAAGGATCGGCGGCGGTGAGGGTGCGGAGGTCTCCTCTGAGGTATGGCAGATGGTACCCCTCGCGGGGAGGGGGGCAGCGGAGTCAGAGCCAGATGGCAGATTCCCCCCTTTGGGCTTGCGGAGGTGCGTGTCCGGAGGGGGCCGCGGCGCGGACGGTCGCGTGGCGATGGCTGTCTATGGTATATGAACCTCAGCAGTGGCCCTGAACGAACCGGTTGGGGGGGCGAGACTTGGGCGGGCCGCCCGGGGCCAGCAAGACGGTAACGCGCTAACGTCCTGACAACACGTATCGGATAGGGAGATGTGTCGGGTGCCAGCGGGAGTTGGGAGGCTAGTACGGTTGCCACAGTGTGGGTGGAACAGACGTACGAAACCATGCGTTTGCTGTTAGGGCGGCACGGTATGGGACACGATTGAATCACGGTCCAGGCGGGAGAGAACGTACCCCTGGGCTCCGCGAAGGTAAGAAGCCCGGTTTGACGGAGCGAGCAATGAGGCCACAGTGAGATGTGTATCCATCGGCGGGTGACGGAGGGGAAAGCTCCTCATCTCGTAAAACGAGTGTTATCTACCAATGACCTGACGTGGTAAATACCAAAAAAGCCGGCTCGCATATCACGGACGAAGGGGGGGTTAATGGGGATGGGGGGGTTTGGCAGGAGAGAGCGAGTCAGCATTCTGAGCAAGCAAGGGGGCCAGGCATGGCGGCCGTGCAATGATGGGAAGCGAGGGGGCCATATAAACTGAGACCAAAGCGAAGCTGAGGGACGGGCAAGAGTGAGTTACCGGACCCTAAGCAGTGCGCGGAAGCCGCGGCCCGTCAGGGGTATGTGAACTGGAAAGGAGAGCGCCCGTTTGTCTGGGATAGTCCCAATCAGGCGGAGGGGGAGGTAAACACGGTAGGGGGATGGTGCGTCGCAAGAGATGGGACGGCGCGTGCGGGCCCTAGCAAAGATGGGGGGGTGAACGGCGCGGGGGCCTAGCGCGCTATTCCGCGGACCATCCATCTGTTCGGGAACCGACCTGCCCCTGGCGTGAACGGTGCCATGCCTGATACTCCCAGTTAACCGCACCGCCGTTCTCAGACCGTGCTCGGCAGTGCAGAACCAGGGCGGGTTGGAGTTACATGGGTCGGGGGTGGAGATAGTTATTGAGCTCCAAATGATAGGCAGGAAGGGCTGTCGAGGGCTAACCGTTTGTCGAGAGAGTTTCCGGGAGAGTTTGAGTAAGGAATGGGGGTCGGACTGGGCACGTCGTATTTCCCCGACGGCCGGGCGGCTTTTCGAATGCGGAAAGGCTTACGTTTCGGGAAGCGGTCCTGAGGTCGAGGATAAGGCACGGGATATACCAGACCTCCCTATTGGGGCGGGGGAGTCGCGGGTGCTGCCTGGGCATTCTTACAGGATTCGGCGGCGATCCAGGGAGGCTGATGTCCCTTGGGCCGGGTAGTCCACTGGGATTGGGTGGGGCCTTTGCGGAGGCTGTCTCCGGCCCCGCGCGCGCTGTCCCTCATGCTGGAGGCTGCGGAACAGGAGCTTGGGGTAGAGCCCGTTGCACAGGAGATCAGGCGGGGCCGAGCTTGGGAACATGGCTGTAGGCGCTCACGGGCCAGGGGCACCCCGAAAGGTAGTGGCCGCAAACAGCGTAGGGGAAAGCTCTGCCACACGACAATGTCGAGAGATCGACGACATGAGGCCAGTCCACCACGCCGGCCGGGGGAGCCGTGGAAAAACGCAAAGGGGGATGGCCGGTGGGGGGGAGACCCCCTTTGGAGAAAGTCGGGGCGTTGGAACCGAGGGGGTGATCGGACCACTATAAAGCTCGTGTCCTGTCCGTGTTCCCCCTGCGATAGCTAGGGGGGGCGAAGAGGGTTCAAATTCGGCAAGTAAGTTTTTTCGCGTAGGGGGGGCGTCGACGAGCTGTACGCGTGCGGACATGCGAGGACGCAAGTTGTCTCAAGTTTGTGAGAACGCATCAGTCGGGGTGCCTTCAAGCTGAGTACCCCACACGGCCGGTGCCCGCAGCAGGAGAAAACGAAGTGGTGCGAGGATACGACAATGGGGTTGGATGGACGTGTTTCATGGGGGACTGGCATGGGTCCGACGGACACTAATGGCGGGAATACGCTTGCACGGACAGTCACTAGGCGGTTTGAAGAGTATATTTGGAAGCCTTGTACGACGGGGGAGATGTGGAGTGGAGGGGGGGGGCGTTTAGGAGAGTCGCCGTGGGATGCTTGAGGAAGGTTGCCGCCTGGGGAGGGGGACCAAGGCGTCTAACGAAAGTCTAAGAACAGATGCCTATGCTGCTGGGTGGGGGCCGAAGAATGGATCAGGGTTCGCAGTGCGGGGTTGGGGGGTGTACACCGGGCGTCACGGATCAGGAAATCCGGCCGGGGCTTGCCGTTTCTTTCTTCGACTCTTTCAAGAAATAACATATCAGACTAAGAGGTTTATAACTAAGAAAAGATCAATCGGTAGTTTTGCACAACCTTCAGCAGCTGATTACACTGTTTGTATTTTGGCTCTGGCCTAACAACGCCCCAGCTTGCCCGATATTTGTGTTTCATGTGTGTGTACTCTAATAATAGATTATCGGGGTGTGGCAAACTCCCTTGCATGGGTCTTGATCTCTACCCTCCAGGGCTCACGCAAGTTGCTAGCGTATACAGTGCTATCAACATCTACCTGCTCAGATTCTCAGTGGAGGTGGTAGACGAGGATTCCAGTGGTAAACTCAACCTTACACAAGGATGTCCCTAAATGTTATGGGGCAGCTGAATCCTCTGTTCAAACCTACCCGCAACCCTAGCTTATCCCTAACAACAAGCCACTTACTGTCTAATAAATGAGACACATTTTGGCAGCAAATTGTTCTCTCGAAGCTCAATTGAAACCCCTGCCTGTTTTTGTTTGAATGGTTTGTCTGGTTTAAATACCATTCATAACAGGTCAGAGGTCGATGTCTTGCTAAAGCTGTTAAAGTCTTAAGGCCCGCCATACACGTGTCGGATTCCACCGATTCCGGCACGAATCGATTCCGGCGCGTGCACGCGAAACGATCGTGCCGGAATCGCATGCAGCCCCCCTGGTCCGATCATTCGCGTCCGATTGATCAGGGGCTCAGAATCGATCCGACGGAGAACCCACATTTTGGTCTTTCGCATGCATTCGTCCGGATCAGGGGGAGTTTCCATGTGTGAGGTGGACAATCGGACACGGATCCATCCCGGAATCCGTTGGACAATGTGATGCTGCATGGATACTCTTATTGGCCATGGATCACCACCTGCGAGTCCTGCAGAATCGCCGGAATCGAGTCGGATGATGAATCGATTGGACATGGAATCCGACACGTGTATGGCTAGCCTTTAATCTGGGTTAAGTCTAAAATTCCCTTACGTGTTGGCTTCAATTCTTCAGGCAGCACACACACTTCTATTACTTACAAACAGGAACAAGTGACACGAGGTGCCAGCCTAAGACACACTGTAAATGGGTTAATATATGGAATAAAATAAACAAAAGACAAAATACTCACACCTGTATTTGTCTATGGGGAAGTGACGGGTGCAGAGTGTATGTTTCCCGACGGACGGTTAAGTGTAATGTCCCACTTCCTCCTAACTTAGGATTCCCATGTTGCTTGTGGGCAACACCGCTGGTTTAGTAAGCAGCTCTCTGCTGCTTTCTGTGAACTTGTGTGACCCCTGTGAATGGTTGTTCAACCCACAGGTTGAGAACCACTGTCTTGTACTCTTGTTTGCTTCGCCCCTCCTTTGCACCATTACTTTTTTGTTTGTCCTTTTTCCCCTTAAAATGTGAGATGTACTAACAGTAGGGTATACTCCACAGTGGTTTTGTATCTGTTTGGGACCCCTCCTTAAGAGCAGTGCTTGGTGGTCCCGCTGATCACATGCTATTTTCAGACATCCCCCGATGCAGGGGTTACAACTGCACACGTTATCCCCTGCATCATCGGAATGGCTCAGGTAAGTGTATTGATGATGGATCACACAGCGCTGTGGAGACATGGCCTAATTGTACTATATGGCAATCGTGAGACTTTAAATACGTTAAAAACACAATGGGTACAGAACAGCACAAGTATCAATTATATACCTATTTATCTGGAACTAATATCTAGTCCATAATTACCTAATTTTCATTTCCTGACAAAAATGATTTTCATGCTCCACTGCCTATCCTCATTTTCAACTACAAAAAAAAAAATATATAGATTATATAGATAAAAATATCAAACTATTCTATATTTAGGCTGAAAGGGTAATTTTTTCTGCTTCAAGGGACTTCAAGCTCTCCTACTCTCATATTACTCTTACAGCAACACATGCTTACAAATATATTTTATATTTTCCATCCAAGGTTATACTTTTTTTTGCTAAATATTTAGGCAACATAAACAGGTTTTTTTATCCTTCAATTATTCAACTTCAAGTGTTTTTGGTTGAGCTGTGAGCTCTTTTTGTGGATGTGCTCTTGAATTCCTGCTTCTGTCGCATCTTAGGTTGGTTTTAATCCTCAATCTGCCAACAAGGCGTCAGTTGTAGACTCACTATACTTCTTGTCCCATTAAACATGGACTAATATACCATAACACCTATACTGAGCATAGCATACGGAAAAAAAACCAAAAAAACACAAAAAAAAAAATACCACAAAAACCAAAAAAAAAAAAAAAAAAAAAAAAAAAAAAAAAAAAGAAAGAAAGAAAAAAGAAAAAAAAACAGAAAGAAAAACATATAAAAGGACTATTTTATAACCAATAATAATTCAGTCCGCTTATGCCCTTGTCACCACACAATTAAACCTAAATATTTATTCTATCTGGTTGACACTCTACAGCACTTTTTTTCCTACACTGTATTACAGGGAGGCCTTATCTCTATGCCGAAGAAGGCTATTATACTTTTTCGAAGCTGTTTGCTAGAAAAATCCAACATTATATGAACATGCTCTATTCTAACGCGCACACAAGAAATACTTGCCTCTAAAAATAATTGTGTCAATGCCAACATTCCAATATTATATTTTTGACAACATATTGAACGATTCATTTCATGCTTGATAGTTAGGGAGGTTGGAGAGTTGAGTTGCGAGTCTAATAAGTACATTTAATTCCCATCTTGATATATAAGAAAGTCAGACATTAATCAACAATCATCCTAGGATGTTCCTTTGATATCTACTACGATCGGGATGGCAGAATTGCGCCACCTATAATGGCACAGATCGCCCTAACTAATAACATTCATTTCTTAAGAAGCTATGTCACAAACCTTCAAAAAAATAGTCGCAGTTTCCCGACATGTTTTGCGGTCCCGCTTCTCCTATGCTGTAGAAAGGTCCAAAGATGAGTAATAATAATTTATTAAGAAAACGGTTTTCTAAATCTTCTGCCCCCCCCCCCCCCTCCAATAGGACTGGACCCAGGGCCCGCTATAGCCTGGGCCGTGCGTGGTACTCCAATTCCTAGTCTAATAATCTCTAAATGCCGTAGATCTGAGGCTTATACCATATTATCAACGGTTACTGAATGTTCCGTATCTCTATTCCTCTCTGTAGACAGGCCACCACTAGAAATCTGTGGTTGGCCCTAAATGTTTTTATTTGGTATTCGGGTATGCAATTACCAATATGTGTAAAAAAATATGTAAATGTTTAGACTCATGCCTAAAAAGTCCCGGCCAGTGTCCAGTGTGGAAATACTTGTCAAATCTTTGTCACATTTGGCCCTCTTTATTCTTTCATGTATGGCAGTGGCCGTAAGTAATACTAAACATTCACTAATACTGTGTATACTCTGTGTTCAAGCAATCTGGTGGTGGATCATGAGAGAACATGCCTGACCTAGTTTCAAATAAGACATACGTAAACAATCACGGAATAGAAAGAAGCAACCATAATTGGGCTTTTTCCCACTTCTGAAGCGGAAGCCCCGCAGGTTGATTCACGTGCGCGGATACATCTGCCGCCCCATTCTTTTCAATGGCGGCTGTCCCCTGTCCGCGAAATCCCGGGCGGAGGACGTCCCGCCATAAAAACTCGGTCGACCGAGTTTTTAGGCACAATTCCACCGCCGATTCCGCGGCCGCCCAGCAACTGCCGCGGCCATAGGGGTGAAGTGGCCGCCGTCCTAAAAGTCCGAAACCTAAGGCTCAATCCTGCCCACAATGACCAATCACTGTTTTTTTAATACTGAAGTTTATCGTTATATATTTTTACTGTTTCACCATTATCCTTTGTAAATTTTAAACAAAATATTATGTGTCGAATTGAAAGCCTGCATCTACAGGAATATAAATAGTGCTCCAGCTTTTATCTAACATTCATAAATACTTGTTCCTGTTACAGTATATGCCCTCAATGTGAGGCAAAATTGTAAGGGTGCTTTTTTTTTTGAAGGATGC
>CM070034.1:166782310-166798476 GCA_036250615.1 Ptychadena robeensis
ATCAGGGAGGACCCGGCATTACATAGCAGTGATATATACCTTCCAATCACTATCTATTCTATCAGGGAGGTCACTGTACTACACAGTTGTTGGTAGATCTAATGGAGATTGTATGGATTGATCTTAAGGTGTATGGGGGGCTATAGGCTATGTTACCACATAGGCGATGAATCACCTCGGGCTCATGATTTTAATTGTGAGCGTGTGTGTTTGCTGTTTGGCGCGATTGACCAGGCGATTTTCATTTTTTTTTAAAGAAATTATGCAAAAAAATTTTGTCCATATGTACAGTAAACGTGAAAGGCTCATAGGCTCATCTCTCTGTAAACTTTATTAGTGACAGAGATGATCCAAAAGAAACGATCCTCCTCATTTAGTCCCATTTCACTGCAAACCCCTCTCATCCAAGAAGTATTAGAGACTACATCTAGAACCTTCCCCCTACATGGGTCTCTTCTTACTCATCTGCAGATTCCTCCACCCAGAAATTTGTATTCCAGCTTTGTAAATGGAGTTCTTCCACTGTAATGGTTAGAGCCCAGGTGCCCAACCTGCGGCCCGGGGGCCACATGTGGCCCTTTGAGGGTCCTTTGGCGGCCCCCCTCGGTCCCCTGAAACCTAACTGTTATTGCATAGGAAATCACCTTACTTATAGTGGGAAGAGGAGGAGAGGCAATAAACTGTGATAGGTATACATAAGAGCCAATCAGCGCCCCAGGTGGCATCTGAGCAAGTCCCTCTCCTCTAGTGTTGGCGGGGGATCAACAGACAGGTGAGTGCCTATTCTCCCATTATTCCATCAACGGGGGATGATTGTATAATATATATTGCAGCACTTAACCTCAGAATAGGGGCACATAACCTAGGAATCAAAGCATATGATGATGTCTATGAGGCACATAACCTATGATGATGTACATGACAAAATGTAAATTACCATACTACAGTGTTACCTAATGAAGTATCATTTCAAACTTTAAGTTTTGTTATTTAAAATTTTAAAACAATGTCTTCTAGCTATGATTGCTGTAAATTTTGCAGCAGTTAGTCGGTTTAGATGTTATGTGTTATGTGCGGCCCTTTATTGATGCTGAGGGCCGCACTTGTGGCCCTCCATATCAACTTAGTTGGCCACCACTGGGTTAGAGGTTCAGTTTCCTATATCTATGTCTGTGGTTCAAGACAGGTCAGGAATGTTTAATCCTTCCATTTAGCTTTTCTCCCAAAAAAATCTGAATTTGGTGGTGGCAGGCCCGTTTCTAGCCTTTCGGGGGCCCTATGCAAAGTTATAGCATGTTGCCTCCCTTATCCTGTGGTCCAATGGGTGGTGGTGGTAGTCAATATTTTTCCTGTCCTGCACATACAGGAACTATATCTTACCTGTATGACTGGGGTCAGTTATGTGCAGGACAGAAAGACGGTTGATCAAAAAAAGTTAAGTTTGGAATGGCTTCAGCGTCTTCTGAGGCAGGTCAGGATTTTGCTCCTCTATTGTAATTTACAGTCTAGTTCTGCGAGTGTGATTTGGAAAGTTTTGCAGAAAGTGAATGAAGCATAAGCTTACCAGCTTCCATTTATGATTTTTAGGAATTCATTTAATGGCCATATTCTGCTTTTCCAACGCTTTTTTATTGCTATCTGGGCTCTGTTAGGGAGATTTAAGCTCCCTTCCTATCTTAAGCCCCCCATACACGTTCCGATTTTTTGTACGAATTTTGCCGGTCGGGAGATTAATCGATCGGGAGATTAATCGGATTCGGAATTATGTACCCGACCGATCCCGATTTCTCAAAATCGGCCGAAAAATCGGTCGGGACCACTTCGGACCTGTCCGTAAATTTTTGGTCAATCTGCTGTTAATAAATAGGGTCGGGCTGATGGATCGGTGATAATTCGAATTCCGATTTTTCGTGCCAGCCGACCGACCGACCATAACATTTTAGGTGAAAATCGGGTGACAGGATCGGACAAAAAATCGGTCGGGAGAATAATCGGAACCTGTATGGGGGGCTTTAGAAACAAAGGTTTTACTAAAGGAAAGACCAACATGTTGGTTCTCTGGCAGATCCGATTCTGGGCCCCCGATCGATCGAACGTGATCGATCGGACAAGGTGGGCTTCACGCGATTCCGGGACGATCGATTAGCGTGCACGTGCCCGGAATCAACCGTCCCGGAATCCTTTGGGAATCGGACCCGTGTATGGGGACCTTTAAACATATACTGTGATTTACCCATGCTATCTTCGTACTGCAATATACTGCTATATGAGGTTATATCTGCTATTTTGATCCACTGTTGATGTTGGAAACTAGACAGTCTTTTACCGATTGCTAGATGCGTATGCATGCTTTGCCACACCTGCACTGACCTTTTGAGACCTTCGACCTCTAAAGTCCCCTGGTCCCTTTTGTTCAGGGAAAACACTGTGAGACGGGTGCGTGGGTTAAGTTGGTGTCCGAGACTTGATCCCGGATACACTATCCCTCTCCCCCTTTTTTTGTATCTATATTTGGGATGTTGGCCAAATCTATTTGTAATCAGCAACACACTCTGGGATCGCTGTCTTTGTAGCGTTGATGTAAATATTGTGTGTATATGTATATATATATATATATATATATATATATATATATATATAGCACAGTAAACAATCCGTGTGTTTTCACCTTCAACTGTCGTTTGCCGTGTCTCTTTTACTGGCTGTGGACCCATCCAGGGGGTCCCGTACCTTGCCGCTCTACAGCTAATCCCTCACAAAATATATATCTTTATATTCACATACATACATATCCTAGCTGAAAGAAAGCAGGGTGGTAACTGTAGAATAGAAGCAAGTTTTCCTGCTGCAGAAGTGGTGAAATGAGAAGAAAACTCCCCAGTCACCACTGGAAATTTCAACATTAGTATGCAAATTGTATGCAGACTGAAGCTGAGCCGATCCAGCACAGCAGTTCAGCGACTATAAAAGAATGTTCTTTATTGTGTCAGTTAAAAAAATAAAATGTTTTGGCTCCATTTGCATATGAATATCAAAACGTCAGCATCTTACTGACCATCTTTGATCACCACCTGCAGATGCCTCCTCCTTACAGATCCTTCCTGCTGTGGACTGGGGGCTCTGACATGAATAGTAACTGGTAAAATCAGCTAAGAATTTCATATGGCTTCTTTACGACTTAAAGTTTATAATAACTAATGGACCGAGAACAGGAGGGAGATTGGACAGAGTTCAGCATTAGTATGCGGTCATGAAGGTTGTATGTACATGTAGGTTGACCATCTATGTAAGTGAATGCATTTGATACACATGTTATGACAGCCACTCGCACTCCGTAGGATTGTCTATACGCCTTAAGATCATTCCATACAATTTCCTTTAGATCTAATAACTATGTAGTGCCATGTCCTCCCTGATCGAATACATAGTGATTGAAAGGTATATATCACTGCTATGTAGTGCTGGATTCTCCCTGATACAAGACACAGTGATTGGAAGGTATTTATCACGGCTATGTAGTGCCGGGTCCGCCCTGATTGAATACATAGTCCAACTAGCTTTCTCTTTTGAAGATTATTATTAAATTAGAAACACAATGTAAAAAAAAAAAAAAAAAAAAAAAAAGTGTGAAAAGTTCATATGTTATGCACTGTAAGAGCACAGTAGGTTCCACTTACCAAATAGAATACAGAAATGGATTTCAAATCAAAAAGGGAAACAGAAAACAAATGTTTTACAATATATTTTATTTATTATTTAGTCACCATAGTCCATTCAATGCGCCCCCATTTGTCCAGGACAATACAAAAGACAATGTAAACCAAGTAGCGGCCCTGGAAAACGTGGGCACCGTGTTGAACCAGCATCTGTGCATACTTAAAATATTATTTTTCCAACATATATTATTTATTTTGTCTCTATGCCAGCCAGGTGAGGTTTTGGGAATTTTTTTTATTGATGATACAGATATCTGAGGTACACCAAAAACGAAAGGAAATTTTATACGCTTAGCAGATATCCAGCCTGCAAACCAATGCATGGGCACCATAGTCCTCAGAAACCACTTGGCCTACCCAACGGCCATGAGTCTTCGGGACATAATGTACACAGAGTGAGCAGCACCAGTTACAGCAGATAATGTAAAGGATCCATATTGCACAGTCAAAAATAAAAAAGGTCTCTTAAGGTGTCTACAGAGCAGGAATACTGAATATTTGGCAAGAAGAACTACAGCGAAATGGAAGCCTGTTTGGTCAAGGTCAAGAGTCCATTGGATGAAGAAGAGGAGAAACCATCTACAGATCACACTTCTCTTAAAGCAGGAAGCAATGGAAATAGAGGAGCCAATGAGGAGGAAGGAATATGGCCGCCCATTGTGCACCATCCATTGTTCTTGAAGGAGGAAGTCAAGAAGACCTAACAGGTGACCCTTTTCTGTATCCAATGTAGATGGAGCCTAGTTTGCCATGAAACTTTATATGTATTTGAATAGGGATATCCCCAACAAGCATGCTGGAACATGAATAGCTCGCCTTGCAGTGGTAAAAAAAAAAAAAGTTAAACATCACCTTGCCCTTTATATGGTGCCAAACTCTGTGAAAGGCATCTTGAGGAACCCCCACCTGCTTACTTTCGTGTATCCAGCACAGTATCTTTTTGAAAATAAAAAGGCTCAATATTTTGGATATTGCCTTCACTTCACATTTTTAAACCTTCAGTAGTAGCAAAGGAGCTAACACTTTCACAAGCCATCAGATCACATACAGAAATGCCAAGTTGCTCAACCAGCTTCAAACTTCTAAAGTAGTTTGGTTGCAGCTTGAGGGCTGGTCCCCCACCAGAATGTTTTTTGACCGGGTCCATTAATGTCTATGGGCATGATCGCCTGCTGAATATGAATATGAACCACAACCTGTGGTCAAAAACACAGAAGGCCGCATTTCAAGTGGGGGACGAGGCCATTTAAAGTAATGTAATAGGTCTGCCACGGCAAGTGGGGAGAAGCCCTTAGTTTTCCCATTTTCCACAATAGTCCTGCAATTTTAATGCATTAAAAGCCAGAAGCACCAAGCTGGTACATCTGCTCCTCCAAAAATCAACCTCAGGAGACACTTTCCAAGGCAAGCACTGGCCGGGACCCATCAGTTTTTGGTAGGCTGCCAACTTTATGATGTCAATGGCCCATCGAGAGTCATAGGACGACATCTTTATTCTTCCATTGCAAACCCATCAGCTGAGTGACCACTAAAGACTAGCTGACTTTCTGAGATGATTGCAAAGCCCCTGAACATGGTATCATCACCAAAATTGCTGAAGATGTACAGAAGGGTTGTGGGGAAATGAAAAAAAAAAAAAAATATGTTTGCTCTAGCACATGTAGTTTTTGCATAAATTAATTTCAACTCAACTTTGAACTTAATTTATGCAATAACTATTTGTGTTTGAGCAATAGTTTTTTTTTTTTAAAATATACCCTCAACCCTTCTCTACATCTCCAGCAAGTTTGGTGATGATGCCACGTTCAGGGGTTTTGCAATCAACTCAGAAGTTGAAAGCTAGGCATACACGGTTCGATATGTTAACAGATTCTAGCCCAATAGAGGGACATGTGCAGCCATGGCAACGGTCATTAAAATCGAGCCGACAAGCCATTCTTCAAGCAGGATTGATCCCAGTCGGTCGAACAGGGAACCAACATGTTGGAAAACTCTGTTCAATTTCCATTACAAAGTATTTGAAGCAGAAGTGCTGCGGCTTAATATCAGGCCAGCTCATCCATGCTGCGGTCGGGCTTCCTCGATCTAAAGAAAACTCTAGCCGTGTGTGTCTGGCTTCAAATTTGATCATCTCTAATGGCCACCAGCATGGCTTTGCAATGGCCGCACTAGCAGGCCAGACCTTCAAACTCAACCATCTAATGAACTACAATTGAACTGATGCCATTGTACAATTTCATCCCCATAAAGCCTAAAAACAACAACCTTTACGTTTGGGTGGAGTTGGCATAGTGTGAACTAGAGATGGTCGAATTTTTTTTCAAAAATTCGACTATTTTGACGGTTTTGACTTAATTGCAAAGCCCCTGAACATGGTATAATCAACAAACTTGCTGGAGATGTAGAGAAGGGTTAGGGGTATACAAAAAAAAAAAGAAAGTATGTCTCTAACACCAATAAATATTTCACAAATTAAGTTCAAAGTCAAGTAAAAATTTCGAAAATCAGAATTTCTACTTTAACTTTGAACTTAATTTATGCAAAAATTACATGTGCTAGTTAAAAACTTTTTTTTTTTTTCAAATGTACCTCCAACCCTTCTCTACATCTCCAGCAACTTTGGTGATGATACCATTTTCAGGGGCTTTGCAATCAGCTCACAAAATTAGCAAGTCGAAAAATTTGACCATCTCTAGTGTGAACACACTAGAAGCCCCAGTGTCACCTCATTGGCTATACAGAGAACATTTATTCAAAGTGCTACATTGTTGGCTTCAATTAAAATATTAATATTCTAAAACACCACATTTAATTATTAAAACTTATTACACATACCATCCCTTTTTTGGGGTGAAAGGTGATAAAGTGGATTCATACCAAATAAAAATGAAGCTTTATGGTGCACGAGGTCCCGCTTTGTTCCCAAATAAGTGAACAACATGTAGGATTTTTTTTAGGAAGTGCATAAAAAAAAAAAAAAAAGTTCAGAAATAGTCGGCTGAACTGGACAGACCAGAAACGGTACATAAAATAGGCTCAGAAATGCTTGGGACACAAAGGGCTAGCTGCAGATCTGAAAGTCAAGCAGATCATAGGTGATTAAAGGAGAACTCCACCCAGAACCAATAAATGAACGCTGGTCAGGGTATCAGTAGGGCAATATGGATTTGGAGTTATATTTCTCATTGGGAATTTTTGAGGAGCCAATTGGAACAGCAATGTCTCCTACATGGGCCAACCAACTTTTACGGAACGGTATGGCTTCCCAAGGAAAATAACCCGTATACATTATTCCCTAATCACATAATTCTGGTTAATGATTACATTTGTCTCTCATAACTCTACAAACTTTCCAAGTGCCACTTCGAGAGAATGATTCAGCTGTGCCGTATAGCTTGCGGTCAGGTACCATGTCGTAGCGCAGTGTCAAACCGCTTGTCCCCGTCCTAAGGATTCAGCACCGATGGAAACGTTTTAGTCAGGTCTAGTAAAACCTAGAAATTGATTTCTGAAGAGGAGTCCATGTCATCACCAGAGAGGTATAATTCCACTCCGGAGTCGTCGGGGTTACAGGAGGAGAGAGAAAGTTTCCTCATGTGTAAATAGGAATCCGCATCAGCGGTGTTCTGAGGGGAGGAAAAGTCAAACACCCAGTTCTCCAGGTCCATGGAGGAGGCGTAGTTATTGGGGGACAGATAGGTGGAGGCCTGGTGGAATGGAGTCGGGAGGCTCAGGCACTTTCTGAGGGTGCTGCCAACTGGAGGTCTGAATGGGGAAAAGAAAAATAAAATAGCATCATTAAACAAATACACCCAATAGGAGGATACATTAGCTTATTATTATAACTCTTTTTTTAATCTTTAGGTCACTCCATACAATTTCCTTTAGATCTACCAACAACTATTTAGTGCCGGGTCCTACCTTATAGAATACATAGTGATTGAAAGGCATATATCACTGCTATGTAGTGCCGGGTACTCCCTGATAGAATACATAGTGATTGGAAGGTATATATCACTGCTATGTAGTGCTGGGTCCTCCCTTATAGAATACATAGTGATTGAAAGGTATATATTACTGATATGTAGTGCCGGGTCCTCCCTGATAGAATACATAGTGATTGAACAAAAGTGGATTGTACAGAAATTGTATGGTATGGTATGTGTATGGGGGGGGTAGTTTTAGGAGGCTTAACTTACGTAGGTGGAAGCAACCTCTTCCTTGCCTGGTTGTACACAGCGCCAGCTACAGAGCTCATCCAGCGAACGTCATCTGGGATATCAGGAAACCAATCTACTAACCTGAATATGGAAAAGAGACAAAGACAACTTTGAATTAAATCCCCAATCATAATTTCTTACTCATGTATAGACATATTTCAATGTTAACTAAACTCTGGAACTTGTGCCAGGCAAAGGCAACTAGTGAGCAATATAGCGTCTCACTCTCCTGCTGCCGATATTTTCCCAATACTGACTTACAATGACTTACTACAACGCTCGCTGTGAAGAGACAGCCATGTTGGAAGAGGCAGGGTTTTGCCTCCTCATTACAGAGCCTCCAGCAAGGATAAAGGTGAGCAACACCTCCAAGGCAGTTGTGTCTTAGATCTCACACAACAGTACTCAGTCACCTTCAGTACCAATGAATTCCTTACTTTTTTCAGGAAGAATTGGAGAATATAAATCTACTGGTGCTTCGCTTTAACATTTGTAATGATTGCCTATAATATAACATTTAAAAATTTTACATGAATAATTATATGAAATTTTTAGAGCTGTATGCGAAATACTAAATGCAAACCTGCTTAAAGCGGACCTACCACTTGTTAGGTCTCTCTGCAGTATCAGCTAAGCTGAAACTGCAGAGACCTAACAAGTGGTAGATCGCTGACTAAAATAAACAAAACTGATTCGGACAGCAGGAGGGGTGTCTTTTTAGAGCTAGCCCCTCCCACTGTATTACGTCTCGCCTAGGCAGGACGTATTAAGCTGCAGGGGTTACTGGGAATTCTATCCCACAAGCCCCTGTGTCCGAGTCTCACAGATGTGATGTCAGTGTCTGTGAGACTTTGTGAAGAGAGGAGAGAAGCCTCTGTTCACACGATTTAGCTGAGTGCCCCCCTCCTCCCCCACACAAGAGCTGTGAAGAAGTCTGTCTGTGAAGGAGAAGGGGGGGGGGTTGTTGGATCAGGAAGTGGCTCAATCAACCCCCTCTGCCCTCAATCAACATGTTCCCATCAGATAAAGCATGAAGGCAAGTCATTTTATTTGTTTCTGTGTAGCAGTTTTCAAGGATCTGAACTGCTGACAGGTAAGAAATGTTTTTTTAGTTCAAAACCTCTTTAATACTAAATATTTATATTAAAATATAACATTATAATATAAATAATGTGTATGTGAGCTTATTAAACAAGACACATTAGGATTACCCATTTATTCAGCCCTTACCTCATAGCTAATGAATAAGCAGATTCCACCGGCAGGGTACATGGCAGAGCCATATAGGAGGCCACTCTCATGGGCAGGAGGCTGGTGATCTGGCTGTACAGTCCTCCTTTCTCTTTACATGCCTCCTGCAATGCTGGAATAAACATTGGGAACATGTTAAAGACTCAGCAACACCAGAATATACTGCTCAACATGTGCTGGAAATACATTTTTTCTTTAACCCCTGGGCATTTCGCCCGAAGCCAGTCCAGGCTCAGTTTGATCGTGAATCAAACTGTGCCCCTGCTGTGATCAGGTGCAACCGCCACCCGGGGGGAGAGCCAGCAATCACGGCGGAGTACAGTGTACTCCGCCGCGATTGCCCAGGCAGCTGCTTTTCGTGCCCTAAAAAGTTGCACTAAAAGCCCATAACGCTACGGAGGTTAAAGATCAGTTTTTTGAGTTTCACAATTTTGTAGCCCAACACATTAAAGAAAATGACCCCAACATCTCCTTGTTACTGCATGTGTCCATCTTGCAAAGCAAACACAAGTTTTAGTAATCTCCGTGCTGCGATTCTAATCACGGGGTGCCAGCGATCTCTGCACTGCAATTAGAATCACGGCTGATCACATAAGTGGGGACAAGCCCAAAGACAGTTTGGTAAATGAGATCGCATTTCTATTTGACTTGCAAAAGCCAAGTCAACACACTAAGAATGCGACATGACACGTTTCCTCGAGGGAATAGGAAAGTGTAAATCAACCGATATTCAGAGCAAACATTTCTCAGATGCCTTTGGTTTAAGCTAGGAATACACGGCTTGATTTAAGCATACAATAGATGTAAGATTAAATGAAGAACCTCGATTTTGGTATGTTATCGATTGTACCGTGTGCGCTATAGGGTCATACAATCGTAGTACAATATCGATGTAGAAAACATTGATTATTGACGAAAATCATCGATGCTATTGACTAAAATCATCGATACAAACCGTAAACTATCACTTCATCGAATACAATTGTAAGATGAAAATTAAAAAGTAGTACGATCATGGTACAATTCGACGATAATTTTCCAACTAGTCCGATCACTTTTCAATCGATGTAAAGCTCTTCATCGAACTAAAATCGTCGATTGTACCATGTGTCCGCGCTACGACTTTGGTACAATCGATGTAAATTTTCATTGATTTACATTGATTGTACGCTTAAATCGAGCCGTGTGTTCCTAGCTTTAGATCAGTTTGCTTACTTAAGGTGTCCTTGAACACGGAGGCGGTCAACTATAGGGAAAGACTAAAGCGGAGAACAGACGGCTTGATATTTGAACCATCCGATATTCCTTGCAGCAGCGTGATGACATCACACTGCGGTCAGATATCGGCGGAGCTGGAGAGCAATACTGCCGAGTGACCTACTAGGCGGTAGGTCCGCTTTAACAAAAACTTCAGCAGGTCCAGCTGTTTTGACTTACTACAGGAGAAAGGGTCCCTGTAGTGACGTTATGGACTTTCCTTACCAAAAACGGACCTCATCATATACTCAGACCATGAATCCTATTCACACAGAAATACACACAGCTCTACTAGCATACCTACCTTCTAAGAGTGTAGGTGGTAGTTTCTCCATGATCCTTCTGTCCAGAGGCCAATGCTCTAGCTTCACCAGAGGCTTCTTCAGTTCTTCCCTTTCTTTTACATCTTTTCCATTGGAGGACATCGAGCATTGCGGACTGCTACAGGGAGAAGTAGTAACAGGCTTCGCCGCTACTAGAGGAATATCTTTGGTGGGTGATGGAACATTTAGGAGATCTAATGAGCAAAACAATAGAGGGAATTGTCATTTTACAAATGTGTAAAAAATAAAATGAAGATGTATTTCTGAATATGTACCATATATTCTTGTGCCTCCCCCCCCCCTACCCCCCACCCCAAGGAAAGGAGACGCACCAAGGAGAAGAGATGTACTCACAGCAGAGGAGTAAAGGTGTCCATACACGCACAGATATGCACTAGATTGATAGCCGCTTTGAGCACTGTGCACGCTCATGGACATCTATCTGGTGCATATCAGATCAATCAATTATGCTCAGAAACAGGATATTGGACGCGACAGTAACATGGTCCATTGCTTTGGACATCCATAGCAGAAGTGCTGTGGCTGGCTTCTCCCCTCACAGCACACAGCCTACAAGCTGTGATCAGCAGGGGAGGCTGTGGGGCGGGGGAGCTGTGTCTCCGTCTGCTCTCCTGGCTGTCTCCAGCCAGTGAGAGCCGACACTGGACCAGCTCTTATACCAGGTGTATGACATATGGACACTGGTGTATGACACTGTGTAAATTTTTCTTCCAACTATTAAGGGGCCAGAGGAGAATTTTATTAAAGGCATTGCACTTGTTCTGCCTCATTCATGGGGGAACATACATTGAAAGTCTAAATTCTGAATAAATAAATCAATTGACTTGCACAAAGAAATCACACAAACAACGACCACACATCAAAGGCCCTTCGAGTCGGCTTATCCAATAAACTCCTGCCATTGTCAAGTGTGATGATCAATGAGATAGAACATATATAAATAAAATGAAATTCACATGCAGTGATCTCAGCTGAACGACATTTGAACGGCTCACTTGAGGTCTGTATGAAACTTTCAGGCCAATAGTGAACTTTTTTGCATCTCATTGATCAGGAGAGGTGAATGGAATCCATTGATTGGAGATCATAGATTTACCAAGTGGAGCTAATATAATGCAACAGGAGGTAAGGGACTTTTCATAACACATCAGAGGTGCTTATCGAGCACTAGTTAATGACGAGGGGGCAGATTGGCACTTTTATATACTGGTATAGGAAGTTTGTAAAAAAAAAAAAAAAAAAAAAAAAAAAAAAAAGAAAGAAGGAAGATTCCGGTGGGAGATACACTTCTACAGACCATAAATTCTTTCCTGGCCCTTTAACACTGGCCGCATTTTCCCTTGCAAGACCGCATTTTGCGTCCACTCCTGCCCTTGCTGTACATCCAGCATAGGGAAAAAAGACACACGGCCATCAAATGGAATCCAGATTATCTGTGACTTTCCGTGACAGTTTGCCCACAGCTTAGGGCACATTTCCACCACCACCACATCAGTGGGAGAACCCCATATTAACAGGGGGCGATCTGGCATGGTTTTTCCTTTGGGATGGTTCTGTTACCGATAATGCACTTTTTAAATCGCATGGTCAATCGCACGCGGTTGTGTCACACATCACGCACGATCTCCCACCTGCGATTAATATCAGGCAATCGGGGACTGTGTGGACGTAAGTGGGGACAAACACTTACAGAGGACAGGAATAGGGAGGCAAGGGATATCTTAATAATGGAGGGTGACCTTCATAATGGAATACTCTGGTGGTGGGGAACATTGAAGCTTAATTCCATTTGAATTCATCTTATACCCCAAGAACCTTTATTGCTCTATAGTATAATAATAGGCAGCTGATTTGTGGTGCCGCAGTTGAGATTATGGTCCTCCCATCTCACATACACAGAATAGATGCCGTTCTTGATTTTCTTTTAAACGAGGAGTAGAAAAAGTTTACGAAGCATAACGTTTAAAGAGTCTTGATCACCTTACTTCTTTAGGAATCTAATGACTAAAGCTGGCCATACACGAGTCGACTTCTGTGCGATCGATAAATGAGTGAACATGGCATAGCTTTAAGGTTAAAAAAGAAAAACCAGGGAACGTATAGGAAGTGTCAGTGACATCACTTCCAGTATACAGATCTTTTTCCTCGTTCCACTTACTGAAAGTGACGTCACTGACATCACCAGGCGGACATCTCAGCTGCTTCAGCAGGGAGAGCGAGTTTCTCTCCCTGCTAGATCATATTCCTAGATTTCAAGAACCTGGTCAAAATCCGGGAGTTCTTGAAATCGCGATTTGTCCGGGAAAACCACAAAAAAACCCTGACTTTTTCTGGTCACAATGGGAAGGTTGACAGGTCTTCAACCTGGTGATGCAACTAATCGCTGAACCACTGCAACACCGAATAGATGCACACCAACTTTAGATGGGGGCTCTCCAACCCAAAGCTCGAACAGGTATGTACCAACATGGCGATTCCCTGTTCAATCAACATTTTCTTGGAGCGGGATCAATTGCTCCAGATAGGCAGCGATCATGCACTAAATTGACCAGTGTATGGCCAGCTTTAGTTGTAAAGCAAAGATTGAGATACTACAAAAGTGAACAAATTTTGAAGAGAAATCAGAATGCACATTGGTAGATTGGAAAGAAAAAATTAAATCCAAAAACATACTGTTGTCTTTTAGGAATCTAAGAGCATCATTGTATCCCTGCTGACACATCTCTCCCAGAACCTGCGGAAACAACATCAGGACCGTGAAACATGGACAAAACAAGATGCCTGCGAGGGAAACGTACCATCAAGGTATTGGCCGTCACAGGCATACTAAGCAATGGCAAGCAGAGCAAGTGAAGGTGTAGGCCAATGCAGCCAATCAGGCGAGGCTCATTTATACGAGACGTCTACCACAAAATACAATGAAAACTCACATCTGATTGGGTGCCGCAGGTAACATCTTCACTCACATGGTAAAGAAAAAATAAAATGAGACTATGTCTATATGACTTGAGCGCGCAGAAGAGGCCATGACATTGAGCTATGAGAGTACGAGCATCAAAAGATAAAGACATTAAGACAGTGGTTCCCAAACTGAGAGGCGGATCCCCCTGGGCGGGGGGCAAAGCTATGCCAAGCGGGGGCGTACACCCTCATTCTGAATCTGTTTGAATGGGTAGGGGGGGGGGGCACCATAATGTTACTGAATAGAAAAGTAGGGGGGGGGGGTCCTGCAAGAAAAGTTTGGGAACCACTGCATTAAGTCATGGGCCTAAAGAGAAGCAGCTGTAGGTTTCAATAAAGGAACCGACAGGAATATGATAAACACCATCAAGTTTCTTGAAGAGTTAGGCCAAGCAAAAATGTCTTTGTCCTCAGAAAGATGGGTGCAATGTGTGGTCTGGTGGGAGCCACACCTACCAGTACTTCCATTTCACATATGTAGGATGTTTGTTTTCGAGCATGCAGTGTAGGGAACATTCACAGGAGTTTCAAGCATGCTGGAATACAGCAAACTAACCAGAATTCATTGCACCACATCCATCCAAATATCAATCAAGGTAAAAACCACACACATTTAGGATACGTCAATCCCCAGCCAGAGCCCCTCAGTGTAAGGGTCCCCATACCCCTGTAGATCACGCCATACAATTTCCTTTAGATCTACCAACAACTATGAAGTGCCGGGTCCTCCCTGATAGCAGTGATATATACCTTCCAATCACTATGTATTACATCAGGGAGGACCCAGCACTACATAGCAGTGATGTATACCATCCAATCACTATGTATTACATCAGGGAGGACCCAGCACTACATAGCAGTGATGTATACCTTCCAATCACTATGTATTACATCAGGGAGGACCCAGCACTACATAGCAGTGATCTATACCATCCAATCACTATGTATTCTATCAGGAAGGACCCGGCACTACATAGCAGTGATATATACCTTCCAATCACTATGTATTTTATCAGGGAGGACCCCGCACTACATAGCAGTGATATATACCTTCCAATCACTATGTATTCTATCAGGGAGGACCGCGGCACTACATAGTTGTTGGTAGATCTAACTGAAATTGTATGGAGTGATCTAAAAGGTGTATGGGGGGGGGGGGGGGGGGGGGGGGGGGGGGCTTTAGATCTTTGGGTCAAAAACCCTTTTGGAGCTTAAACAGGCAAAGTGGATGTTCTAGACTGGGGATTGACCACGAAACATGAACATTGCATTCTAGAAAAAGGTAAATGTTCTTTCATACCCCAAGTATTATGCTTGGACAGAAACCATGTGAGAAAAGTGACAATCCATGGCTCTGTAGTTGACTAGTCAATAGGATCCAAAATGTATAAGGGAAAACAATACTTTTTGAATGAAACTTATAGGTCACTTACTTTGGGCTCTGGTGGGAAGAGTGCCCGGGTAAGCCGATAGAGGTTCCCCAGGCTGAACTGGATGCTGGTGTTGGTAACTCTCAGCTCATGGAAGTTGGTGGAGTTGTCTTTGGGACAGATATCAGACTCCCCCGAGAAAGGTGAAATGGTGATGGTGTTCTTCAGTTCATATTCAGGTAAGTTGTTGCTGATGCCTCCATCCACATAACGCTAGTGAGAGAAAATAATAAATAAATCACTATGGTATGGGGAGAAAAACATACACCATTGCTTTAGGGACACTTATTTTCTCTCTGCAAACCCAAGTGTATATCCAGGTGTGCACTTAACTTTTTGGTGAGCTATTCAGCTGAGTACCAGGAGGTGGTGTTTGGTACGCACCCACAGAGCTACCCCCCTCCTATCAGTTACCAGTTACAAGCCCCCCCATCCCGACTGTGTTGGATAGGTGGGGGTTTAGTTGTGACTGACCTGAGTAACTCAATAGGGGTGGGGGTTGTAGGGGGCGAGAGGGGCCCTGGACAGAAGGGCTTAACTCAAGCACAGAAAGGCGTGCAGTAGTACATGTGTCACTAGACATTGCTAGTTTTTCTTTCCCTCCACATGCGTACCAGTTATGTGCACCCCTGTTTATAGGTATCTATAGTCAGGAGTGCACACAACTTTTAGTGAGCTCCTCGGATGAGTAGCAGGAGATGGTGTTTGGTACTCCCCATACCCCATATGTAGGGTGGTCTACCTCACTGTCTCCCTAACTGTCCTCTGCGTCAGCCTCCTGCATGGTGGATTCTGCTGCAGATGGACCTCCCAGGTCACCAGCTGGTCTCCAAGGCGCTGTTTTTTTCGTGTCTTTGGTATGCTAATTTAATAGGGCCCTAAGCCATGGGCAAACTGCCTGTAAGTAGCAAGAAATCCTTCGGCACGCATGTTTTTTCACCCAGCACAGGAAAACAGCAGTGGACACACATAGGTCTACTCTTACTT
>CM070034.1:166813023-166823956 GCA_036250615.1 Ptychadena robeensis
GGGGGGGGGGCACGGGACTGTACCAATATACAGGAGGGTCGCTGTTCGTAGGACTCACCCAGGCAGCACCCACACACCAGGGCAGCGGCGTTCAGGGCCCCGGCGGACGCCCCATAGATCTTGGTGGCCTCGGTGATCAGGTAGGGCGCCCTCTCCTGCAGGCAGCTGGACACCCCGACATGATACACCCCGAGGAAGCCGCAGCCGGCGAAGGACAGGTTCCACCCCCGCTCCCGGTCGAACATGATGTCTGTAGCTGTCACGGGGAGCACCGATCACCGGGGGGACATGACATGGAAGAGCCGACCGCGGTGATCAGTGACCATTTAAAGGGCCGGGCAGAGTGACAGCCGAACTCCGCCCATCAGAGGCGGTACCGTAATATCACGTCAGCCAATCAGAAGGCCTAATAAGAGACCGGCCTCCTGCCAGCGCCTTGCTGTATTGTCACTCAGCGCTGGATTCATCGGGAGGCGAGGACGTCATGCAGTGGTCAAATGGATATCAATGATCGATCATTCCGATCATGTGCGCTACAATGTGACACAAATGTGTCAGTCAGCGATCCTCCCAATCCATTGTAAATTATACAGAAAGGATGAATGTCATGTATTAAATTCTGAACAACCCAGTGTGATAACGTCATCCATACTAATGAAATGAGTGTAAATGTAATCGCCACAGTGGCACATCTAGGGTCACGTGTGCACTTGGCATGGCATTATATTGTCACCTCACCCTAACAATTAATAAATCAATTGCCTGTACTGCAGTTTCCTGGATTCAAATAGTGTTGATCACGAATATTCGAATCTAATTTTTATTGTGAATATCGACACTTCGAGAATTCGTGAAGATCTTGAAAACAGTATTATATCTTCATAATCTTCAATATAAAATTCCTGTATTCAAATTTGGCACTTGGGGAGCAGCACAGGGCAGCCACCCCATCTCCATTATTTGTACTGGTATGGCCAATCATCATACTCTGTGTGTATACAGGTCTTGTTATTGGCAGCTTCTATTGGGCACATGAGGTGTGGCTAGACCAGTCATGGGCAAACTATGGCCCATGGGCCTGTTAAGCTGTTTTTTATACGTATTTTACATTTGTAAATTTTTGGGGGGGGATTAAACCCAGAAAAGGGGTGGCCAACCCCTGTGGACTTTTGAGGTCCCACCATTACCACCAGGGAGAATAACCACCACGAGGAACCAAAAATCCAGGGGATATTCCCCAGTGTAATACTTGGCACATACTGCGTACATTGGATCCGTACACCTCCCTCCCTGGACCTGAACTTCTTTTACCTTTATTAGAAAACGAGCCTTTTTACACAGAATCCCAGACTTTTCTTTTGATGCGGTGGCATTCTTTATGGCTCTCCGTTCTCTGCCCTCTTCCAGTGGCCCTGCTATTAAGGCGTTTCTGAATGATACATCTTGAGGGATCTGTGAGCACTCCATTGGGCCCCCTGATGAAAGGGATGAAACGTATGTCGGGGCCCACCTGTACCATCTGCTCTCCTCGATCCTGTTAGCATACACTCACAATCCCCACTGGAGTAAAGGACAGTTCAGCACATCTTTTACCAATTTATGGACACTAAATTTGAGAACTTTTTAAACCGTTATCATTTGTGTGTCCCTATCAATCTGATATTGATTTGATAGAGCTGTACCCCTTTTTTTCTCTGATACTGTGTTGTACACTTGATATATTGAATTATCACCAATTATTGAGGATACCCATAGAGCTGGCTCTTAAAGTCCCCCGCTCCCCATCCTTGTGTGTGGGGAGAAATCTTTTGTTTTTTGTGAATATAAATGTCAAATATAGAGTTCCAGTTGAAGGAATAAGGTCATACCTTTCCAACATGGACATTACGTAACATTTTGGATTTTATTTAATTGATGACAGAAACATTTTGTACTCTATGGTAATCAAAGACTGTAAGGGGTCTGGAGTCCCCCAGTTCAATCTGATTGACCAAACCAGACTTGAGACATGTTTTTATTTGTGACTACTTTGTAATGCTTGTACACTATTGTTGGAATAAAAGTATGACCTCATTCCTTCAACTGCAATTCTATATTTGACATTTATATTCACCTTAAAAGTCCACAGGGGTTGGCCACCCCTTTTCTGGGGTTAGTTCCCCCAAAAAATTAACTCTTAACCGAATTGCATGTGGTGAATCCAGCTACCGATTGGTCCCCCAATATCTTGTTTTCAATTTTACATTTGTTATCAGGGCTCCAGTAATTTGGTCATAAATAACACCTGGCATACGATAATTTGGGACACCTATGCTGGGCAGCCCTTATAGGCTCTTGGTTGGGCCCTTCTGTCACATTTAAGAACCCATTGTGGCCCATGATTTAAACCCCTGGGCTAGACCTAGGTATCCAGGCCTTTATGCCTCCAGTCCGGTAAGCTCATGGCACCCTGCCAACCCCTGACGTTTTAATCTTTGTGCCTATAGTTTCCCCCTGGTCTATTAAATTCACCTGCTGGGCCTTAGTGATCTGTCCATTCTGTCCTGTGTATATGCAATAGTTGGTCTGTGTATATGCAATAGTTGGTCTTTACCTAATTTAAAAGTATCACACTACATACATGTAGACCTTTGTGCATCAGGGTGGCTTTATACACTACAGCAGTGGTTCCCAAACCATCATATATATGGTTCCCAAACTGGGGGGTGCAAAGGTATTTCAGGGGGGTGCGGGCCCTCACTCTTAACCTGTGTTTGAATAGAGAGGGGGAGGGGAGCTCGATAATGTCTATCATATCTAAATAGAAAAGTGGGGCCCTGAAAGGAAAGTTTGGAATATATACACACACCAATCATACAGAAACATACTTTTTTTATTTTATTTGAGCCTCGGAGAGTGCAAGCACCCATACGATAAACTCGTGTGCATCTAGTGGCAAACTCAAAAGTGAGTGCACAAAACGTGAAAACACTCCAAGCAAGCACGGGTTGCTCGTGTTGTCCCCGCTCCAAAAGGAGCTGCAGGACCGATACCCCCGGGGGGGGGGGTGACAGGTGGGATAGCAGCCGAAGCCACACATCCCT
Organism: Ptychadena robeensis; assembly: GCA_036250615.1. Lineage (NCBI taxonomy): Eukaryota > Metazoa > Chordata > Amphibia > Anura > Ptychadenidae > Ptychadena > Ptychadena robeensis. The sequence goes on from CM070034.1 coordinate 166,816,107, forward strand.
CGAATGACCTTTTCCCTAGGGGGCCTCGACCGGAAAGCCAAGTCCCCTAGGTACTCGAGTCTGTAAGCACCCTTTCCTCAGGGTGACCCAACCGAAGCCAGGTCTCCCAAGTAGTCGGGGCCGAACTTGGAGAGACTGCCAGGCCGGAGCCGTAAGCAGTCGCTCCCCACCACTTTCCGGAGCAGTCCAGAAGGACTTTCAACCCGTACGGTGAACAAAAACAAAACGTGCATAGGGAGTGGGGGGACAGACGTACATAAAAATAAATAAATAAGTGCCCGTGCTCAAAAAGCGGGGCTGGCCCAGCGGCCGGCTATAAAAATTCCTCCAGTCGGGCCAAAAGGCCGCCCCCAGGAGGTAGTTGCTCAAAATGTCGTGCTGTGTCAATGTGCCATAACAGGTGGTCCCCCACCAGTGAATATTATGGCACCTCTGAATATTATGGCACCTCTGAGGCTCAACCTCGGCCCCAGGCCAGACACAAATGCAGCAGAGCTGTTCGTCTCAGGAGGCCCGGTGGGCGGTACTGACACGCATCCTCCGAAAAGGACACGGTTTCCCATCCCACCACCAATTACCCCACATGGCGGCAGTCAGATCTACCGTCGGCGCCGCCCCGTACTCGCAGGCCATGCCGGTTTCTAGGATGTCCGAGTTACCCCAGAGCATCCCAGTCTGCCGGAAGGAAACCAGGGAACTGATAACAACAGATACTACACTTGATCTTAGCCAAAAGGCCGAGAAGCATGCACTCAGAAACATGCACTCTACTTACTGTCTGCAGCCAGTTCCTCTATGGCTAGCTTCCTCCTCCCCTTCGCCCCCCTAGCTGCACCCCCTTGGTTTACCTCATGCCCCCCAGTTTGGGAACCACTGCACTACAGCAATACTAAAGGGTTAAATAAAAAAACAATACTGTAATATGATGTAATAATGGTTTCAGCTTCGGCCTGGCTATGACTATTGCTGAGGACTTGGGGACTTATCGTTGTCACTTATCATTGTCACAGATTATCACTGTAATGAGTTATACAAAGTGCAGTGCTAACCACTGAAAATAAACAACAGTCTTCAATTGCTCAATCGGGAGAGAAGCTTTATCTGCTGTAGGTGTCCCAGAGCCGCCAGCTTACCTGATTTGTAGTGTCTCAGCAGTAATTGGGGGTTTAATTACAACTCATTTCATAGAACTGGCCATACACCTTTAGATCTGTCTGTCAGATATCCTTTAGATCTACCAACAATTATGTAGTGCTGGGTCCTCTGCTATTGAACACAGGTAGACTTAATGGTTTAGAAAGTCCCTCATATTACATGGTTTTGGTAAAACATAAGGAGATCTAAAGGAAATCTAACAGAGAAATCTAAAGGTGTATGGGGACTGGAAATATACTTTTTTTGCCGATCGACAGATCAGGTGATCCCACCTTGCAAGATCGACCTGGTATCTGCCGCATGTCGGATCGCACTATGATCCGACATGCCGATAATATACCCAGCTGTAGTTCTGGGATTAATTCCCTAACTAATACAATTTGATGTCTGCTGGGATTTTTTTCCCAAATACAAATATTTTTGGTAAGGTTGCTACTTTCCATTGAAGCTGGGGACTATGTTGTGTGACTTACATGGCTACATTACTCCAAAGGAATGGTACATAGGTACAGGGAGGCCTCCCATCTAGGGGAGCCTGTCGGTCCTCTGCCCGGTCGGTGCCATGCCCGCCACTGTTTTTGCGGCATCAGCATGGCAACTGAATTTCCATTCCTGCGTGCTGCCGACGTCTTATTCCCTACAGCCACAGAGCAGGTAAGCATCCTGTCAAGCCCTGACAGGGGGTATAGGGGGCCCAGAAAAATTAACTAGTCTGATGAAAGATAACCATTAAGTATATCTCAATTGGGTGTCATGGACCCATCACCCTGATGTATCCATGGCACCCAATGGGCCTGCGCTTAGGGCTCATTAATTACTATATTACTGTAACAATGCAATAATGGGCACCTTTAAGTCTATGGCCAACAATCGCAACATGCATCATCCTGTGACACAGAGGGGTGCCCCTTGTTAATATTGTGGAGACGGGTAAGTCATAGCCATTGATTTCAATGGACAGCGTCTGCCATTCGTTGGGATTTTGACACAGAATAGTCATGACCATACTCCTGCTGCAGCAGACTCTACATCAAGGATGGGCAAACTAAGGTCCCGGGGCCAGATCCGGCACATTTAGCTTTCTTTTCTGGCTCTTTGGCACCTTGCCGAAAAGATGCTCCCCTCTGCTTGTTCTCTGCAATGAGTGCACATAATGCCAAGAAGTGTCCAAATGTTGCCTAATGCCTGCCATACACACGCCGATGTGTGCAGGCAGACTACCCCCGATGTCGCTCCGGGAGGCTAACGTGATGACGTCATCACGTTAGCCTCCCATTGCATTCTGGGGCCCCACAATCGGCCAGGCACCCTTTGTGTGCCGGCCATAAGCAGCGATGGAGACGCCGTCTTCATTGCTGCTTATGGCAATCGGCTCCCATCGGCTCAGATTTTCCGACATGTCGGATCTCTGGCCGGCCGAGAAGTGGGGCGACAGGCATCTGTCGCCCCATGTGGGCACATGCCGATAAACGGCCGGATTTTAGCCTGACCGACGGCGAGAGCGCGCACGCCCGTCGGTCAGATTAAAATCCGTCCGTTTATCGGTATGTGTATGGCCAGCATAAGGGATGATTCAGTGATGGGATCATGACACTGCGCATCCGCATGGTGACAACAATCTCTAGAAATGATCTCTGCTCCTTGCAATGATTGAGCATTTCTTTGTAAGTGCAGGAAACTTGTAAAAACAACTAGGTCCCTGTCACACCTCAGAGGGATGCATGGAATTGGCACACCTATGGAGGGGCGGCCATTACAGACTCTTGGTCTGGCCCCTTTATCAAATTTAAGAAGCCAATGTGGCCCAAGAGTCAAAAAGTTTGCCCAACCCTGGTCTACCCACTACTGCAGGATCTGACATATAGGTGGGCCTTTGGCATCTTCCTATACAATGCAGACACACAGATTTCACTCAAGCTCAGGGTCAGCACCAGATAGCCAGGTTCGGGTGGACAAGGACGAGCATGAGCACGTAATTGGGGGGGGGGGGACACTCCTCCATCTCACCCTAATTAGGAGTATGTGTAGAAGCCCCAATCAAAGGGGGACACTGGCATAACTGGGTGGGCCTGGCCTGTGCATGGAGCCGACCTTGCTCAAATTATTAGATAATACGTCGTATGGACAAAAGTAATGGTACACCTGCCGTGCCACATCTACAGGAATTATTACGGCACCCCACAGACATCAATATGGGGTTAACCCCCCCCCCCCCTTTATAGCTATAAGCAAGTGTAACAATACGATTGAACCTGGTTAACGTGATAAGCTGGTAAAAAATACGCAGCCTCTTATCTTACTGCCAACAAGTCCAGTTGGCAGCTCGGCTAAAGTCCTCCAAACCTGAAATTACTGGTTGCTTAATTAGCTAATACACACTATGTGGATAAAAGTATTGGAACACCTGGAGATTACACCTTGGGCAGTGGTTCCCAAACTTTCCTTGCAGGGCCCGCCCTTTTCTATTTAGGAACATTATTGAGCCCCCCTCCCTATTCAAACACAGGTTAAGAATAAGGGCCACTGCCCCCCTGGAATACCTTTGCACCCTCCCATGGGGGCCCGCCCCCCAGTTTGGGAATCACTGGCCTAGGGAAACATTTAGGTTCTGCAATTCTAAACCCATAGGGGTCATCTCATAATTGCAGCCACAACAGCTTCCACTCTTCTGGGATGGCTTTCTACCAGGGTCAGGGCCAGAGAGTCAGGATTGGGCAGGCACAGGAGGGTAATTGGAGAGCACTTCTCTGCCCCACCCTTAATTAAGTGTAGGTGGGGGGGGGGCCCAATTGAGGGGGCACACCAGCGTGATTGGGCGTGCATGGCCCACCCATATCACTGACCCTATACCACAAGACCTTTCACATAGAAGATCAATTGTGAGGTCAATTGGTGTTGGAGAGGGCCAGGCCCATAATCAACCTTAAGGTTCAGGGATCTGCATGGGCCATATTCTTGGATACCAATCTTACCAAACCATGGACCTTTCCTCCACAGTCATGTTTGAATGGACCACCAAGAAACTTGCCCCTCAAATATGAACTTCAGTAACATCCCATTCCTATTCATTACTGTTTAATGTGGAATTGGTATCTATAACCCCCTCCCCCAACACACACTGTTGGTACAAGGTTTAGGGTGGTTATGAGAATATTCTTCCAGAAGAGCATTTGTGAGGTCAGGTATTGATGATGGAGGACATGACTTGGCTCACAGTCTCCACATGAGCTTTTCCCAAACGCGTTCTATGGTGGTGAGTAAGGTCAGAGCTCTGTGTAAGCCAGTCAAACTCCCTCAGCCCTGTATGGACTTCTTTCACTGGTGTCTGGAACAGAGAAAGGCCATCCACAACCGGTCCCACAAAATTGGGAGCATGACATTGTCCAGTCTTGGTGTCCTGAAGGATTGAGGGTCCTTCTCTGGAACCAAAGAGACTAGAGATGGCTACAGTTTTCGCGGGCGAGCAGTACGGGTGTTCGACCCTCCAACCTTTGCCGCCAAGAAGTGTGAGCGATAGTTTACATTTACATGTAATTTTTTGGTCTCCGTGCGCCCTCTTGTGGCAGATATTGGAAATGATGTCTGTGAATCTATAACACTGTCTGGCGTTACTAAGTTCAACTGGGGATCATTTTTGTATTGTACAATATGATCAAACCGACAATCGAATCACAAAATAATTGATCCATCTATGGCTACATTTAGTCTTTCTAGCCTTTTTGACGTTGGGAGGGTTGCTATTGGTGAAGCTGCCAACACGCCCTTCCTACCCATGCAGATCTTAACATCTCCAGGAACAAGGTCTTAAGCGCCGCTTCTCCTTTCTCCTGAACTTCTGTTCGACCGTGGTGGTCGATCGAATGAAAATATGTCCCGCTATGACAAATATATATGCGCATATGCAGGGGGGCACATAACTTTTTTAGTGAGCTCCTCAGATGAGTACCAGGAGATGGTGTTTGGTACTCACCCCATATGTAGGGTGGTCTTCCTCACTGTCTTCCTCACTGCATCAGCCTCCTGCATGGTAGATCCTGCTGTAGATGGACCTCCCTGTTCCTGATTGATCCTCAAATTAGCTGTCTCCATCCACAGGTCACCAGCTGGCTTTGGGTCACATGTAACTCTCACAGGTCAACACTGTTTGAACCCCTGACTACTTCAGTAGTACAACCCTGACATTTTCTGGGTTAGTAACTAACCCATGAGACTACCTGCAGTCCAAATGTCAACCTTTCATAGTCATATTCCAACTGTCATACAGTGCTTTCCTCTTGTCAGATTTTACCCTTACATATGCCTACTCTGACTTTCATCCCCCAGATCTCCAACACCCTTAGAAGTCCAATCTTTTTTTTTTTTGGATTAGTAATTTACATTCCCAATGTCACACCACTAACTGCAACCTCTCATAGTTATTCATGTTTCCCTGCGGTTATCCAAGTGACATAAATTGTATACATGTGACATTTAGCTGCGGCCGCCCAGACACGGAGCGCCTCCAAGTTGTTAGTACGCATATGAGCTGTGTAACAATAATGCCGGTACGCAGAGCTAGGTTTTGGCCCCTTATGAGTACCAGAGTACTACTTATGTGCACACCTGCGCGTATGTATTTGCCATTCCACAAGTCCAATGACACTGTCATATTAGTCAATAACCACGTCCTCTATAGACACTGGAATGGTAATTAATAGAACTCAGCCAATAAAGGAGACGTAATCTGAGAGATTTGGCATTGATATGACTCCAGACTCAGCAAAGAAGTGAAACTTCTCAGAGAAGCTCACGGAATATTCCAGTCTTCTGCTGATGCCGTCATTTTCTGATAGTGAACTTCGATCCTCACTTGTTTATTGTGATGATATGATTTCGGTGAACCTGATATTGCATGCGATTGCACCATCACCGAGCAAACAACACACAGACATCACCCTCAATAAATGAGTCTGTTATATCGCTATAAACCTTTTACAGAAAGATGTCATTCATTGTGTCCCAGGGTGCCCTACATCCTGCATGACCGGTCCACCAGAGTGGTGCACATCGATTCGCCATTCAATAGACGAACGTTTGAGGGCAACGTGGTCACGTCATCGCAGAATCACCGCGCTGTGCATGGGGACCCTTATCGTGGCTTCCTGACACCCGAAAATCGGAAGATTAATCCTGAAACCCCAAAACTAGGGCTATCTGCACATGCACAGTTGTAAGGGTAGGAATATATTTCAGGGTAGCAAAATATCTCAAATATCTCAGAACAAAGGGTGCATGGACGATTCACGGCACGACCAGACGCGCATGAAGATGTCATCATGCGCGGTCAATCTGCTGCAAAATAGAAAGTAGTTTGAAACATGTATGGGGGACTTAAGTAACAATTATTATAAGTACATTGGACATTTAAATGCCAGTAGGGAAGATACGTATAGGGTAGAAAAGGTATATATATGTATATTTGTTTTTTGTTTTTTTACAGTACAAATAAGAAAAATAGAACAACACACACACAGGGCACAGATAATGTTTGTGGGAGGAAGCAGGCACATCCCATTCAGAGAAGTGAAGTCAGCTCCTGGGAGAATTCTTCATCCTTTTAATGGAATAACAGGGAGGGGTGCGCACGCGCAGTGACAAGCTACGGGTCCCCTGTAATGCCGCCGCTGAACACCAGGGGGCGCCGGCGAGCGCCGTTTGCTGCATCCTCAGCATCGCATTACATCACCGTATCCAGGCTCCGTCCATCCTGCCGAGCATCTCCTCCACACTGGACCCCAACCTGCTGCTCGCCCACCAGCACCCCTGAGCATGGCAGAGAGCGAGGCAGAGACCCCCAGCACCCCGGTGGAGTTTGAAAGCAAGTACTTTGAGTACAATGGTGTCAGGTTACCCCCATTCTGCAGGGGGAAGATGGAGGAGGTCGCCGACTTCCCTGTAAGGAAGAAGGACATCTGGATTGTCACCTACCCCAAATCAGGTGAGTGCAAAAATAAGGACACCCCTATGTGCCATCACGGTGTAGAGATCTGCACTGGAAGTCTGCCTGCCATGAATGCACCAGCCCCTTCTTGGCTTGTCTGCAGGATCTGAATCTTGGAAACTTTAATTGCCAGGGATGTGATGATCACTATAATAGGGGGGCACCCTAGCCGGTGGGCACAGACAGACGGGCACTGCTTGCATGATGAGTACTCCCCCCACCCCAGACAGTGGCATCTTGGGCTTGGACTGTAGACAGTATATCATGGTTAACCCCTTGCAGGTCTATAGATGAGTCAGAGCTTAGTATGATGTCATTGTTTTCTCCATGTAAACCCTTTGTATTATCCTTTCCATTGAAATCTATAGGATTCTATAGGATTTTTGGATGGTTGTTTTTATTGGTATAAAAATATTGTTATACATACAACATTGCATGTATTGTGTGTGCTAAGTATGGGGATAGACTGAAAATTTCCCCCGTGATCTGTTCCTAGTTGCAGTGCATATATGTTCCCGGTTTCTATAGGTTATACATGGGCATATCCATTGTGCTCTGAGATATTTTGCTTATCCCCTAAAATATTTTCCTACCCTTACAAGTGCAGATAGCCCTCATTTTGGGGCTTTTCAGGGTTAATCTTATGAATTTCGGGTGTCAAGGTTAGGGGGGTTAGGGGGGGAGTGGTTCTTGATAGTAGGGGTAAGTTTTGGGG
>CM070034.1:166895036-166914856 GCA_036250615.1 Ptychadena robeensis
CCCTGCTTTTTACAGACGACTGTAATTGTCCTGAGGAAGCCCATTATATAGGGGCGAAACTATATTAGACTCCTAACTATCATTCAAAAAAAAAGGGGATGGGCGATCTAACCCTTTGAGCACAGAGTCAACCACTAGCCCCCTCCCTCACAGCATGGTGACTAGTGAGGAGCGGCATAGGTTTATCCGAATTTGCGATGTTTCGTGAATAATTCTAATATTTGATTCTATATTCGCAAATATTCACAACAATTTGCAATGTCGATGCATTGCAAAAATGTATGCGCAATTATAATCACATCGCAAATACCTTCAAAATGAAGGTCACATGTGGTATTTTCTCACTTCAATTGTGAATATTCGCGATTACAAATATCCGCCAACATATTCACAAAATTTGCAAATTCTCCAATAGCCAATATTCACAGAATATATTCGCAATTCGAATGTTTGAGCTCAACACTTATGGTAACGTCGCCACGCTGCACTCGATCGCGGGTAATTTGAACGGGAATCGATGTGCACCACTTTTGACCTGCTGATCGTGTTCCCTGATGGTCAGGGTCATTTTATCATGTCTCGTAGGCTGAAAAGGATCAGCCAATCAGAAATGTTATAATTGTACAGATGATCTTCTCTTAAGGCCCTTACACTTGTACCCCTGGTATTCACCACCAATCAATCAATCAAAATTTATTGATTGATTGATTGGTGGTGAATACCGGGGGTACGAGTGTAAGGGCCTTAAGAGAAGATCATCATCAATCGATACTGCTCGAAGACAGGCTGGTCGAATAGGTAACGGACATGCCCGTAAATCCTGGTCGAATTTCATTGGACCTAAAGTGGTGCACCTTGATCCCGTTCAATCAATGGGAGTTACATGGTGACCCCACCACGCTGCGCTCGAACATGTCATTGAACTTTAGGGGGGGCCTCCACAGCGTTTTGTAATCCGCCGGGACCCCTACATTAAGCGCAGTGCTTGGCGGGGGGTCCTGACAGATCACATACACTGTACCTGTTCGGAGAAAGCTCTGTTTAGACATCCGCCGATGCAGGGGTTAACATTCTGAACTATATCAGCGGAACGGCTCAGCGCCGTGGGAACAGAGCATTCGCCGAGCAGGTAAAGTTTATGTGGTCCGCGCAACGCTCCGTGCAACGCTATGGAGACATAGCCTTAAGGTCCCCACACACGTAATGAGCAGGGACCGACAGATGAGCTGTGGAGAGCAATTTGATGACGTCCTCACGCTGCTCTGCAACGCTCACAGCATCGTCAGGCACTCTTTGTGTCCCAGCCGCTAGTTTGGATGGGGATGGCGGTCCACATTCAAACTAATGGCATCGGCCAGAGATTTACGGACATGTTCGTCCTCTGGCCGACTGACCTTTGGGGCGACAGTGATCTGTCGCCCCATGTGGGCACCCACAATTTACCGACGATTTTGCTGACGGCCACGAGCGCACACACACATCAGTCGGTCGTGGGTCGCTATGTGTATGGGGACCCTTAGAGGAGAACTTTTTCTAGGAGAACTTCCCATCCCTTGCCATGACAGCAACCATCCAACCAGGAACACCTACCTCCGTGACATTCTGGGAAATCTGTTTGCATACCGATCACCTTAGGGTCCCCATACACCTTTAGATTTCCTTTAGATCTCCTTTTGTTTTACCAAAACCATGTAATATGAGGGACTTTCTAAACCATTAAGTCTACCTGTGTTCAATCGCAGAGGACCCGGCACTACAAAGTTGTTGGTAGATCTAAAGGATATCTGACAGAGAGATCTAATGGTGTATGGCCAGCTTTACTCGTAGGCCTTATAAAACTGAGCATCCTTGTCCTCCTGCGACTCCTCAGTAGCCTGAAGTGTAAACACACAGCCGATAATGAAGCCCCATTCAGCGACGACAGGCTTCATTGACAGCCGACTCTTTGTGCATATTACAAGGTGATAGAATAGATCCGGCAATTATCGCGCCATTGTTTTAGGGATCAGGCCAACTCGCAGCCGCCTTTTCATCCATGTGATGCGAAAGATTGGGAAAGCTGTACGCATAGACAAAGGTTGAATCATCTCTCGTAGGGAAGCCGGAGAACATTGCGTGTCACTGACAGATTGAAAAACAATATGGTTTGTCTCGGGCGGAACAATAAGCGCTTTCCCTCGTTGCTATGGCGCTAGTCGATTGTACACAATACCGCCATGGAAATAAGAGGAAAGTCAACGTGCTTGTGGCCAATAGGAAAAAAAAAAGTCTATTTTTATTGCTCTGGATGTGTTCCTTCAATAGAAAGAAAATATAAGAAAAGAAACGTGTCTGCAATGAAATGGAAGTTCATTTCCCATCTAGAACCATCTGTCGTCGCTTAAGTAAACAGTGATGAGAACGTAGCCGGTTATGTGTGGCTGTAAGGCAAGTTCTGCAGCGGCGGGACGGCCAGATGCCTCTAGAAAGGAGGTTCATTTTTCTTTCTGTCATTTTCCTTCTGGATTAAATTCATCAATAGCCAATCGCAGGGAAGTGATCTGAGGCGGCCTACAGACAGACAGATGGCAGAATGTGGGGAGAGAGCGGCGTTTACCGGATCTACCAGGACGTGGAAAAAACAAAATTTATACAGAACATCCAGCAATGTATGCATTGCACTTCCTGAAGTCCTATGAGCTCCTTATGCCATACAGACAGGGCCACCATTAGAGATTTCAGAGCCCCTTACTAGGTCATTTTTAACCCCCCCACATACCCCCCTGGGGGTCCGATTCAATAAATTTTTCTGTACAAAAAATGCAGGCCCGGGTGGCCAATCACATCAGGTGGCACACCTACGTCTCACAGGTCAGGCTGGTGCAGGTAGGGGGCCCAATCAAGCGGACACACAGGCCTGACTGGGTGGTTCTGGCCCCCCAAGGCCCACCCATAGTGTCAGCACTGGAAAAATGTTACCACCCTGGTGGTCCACTGAGATCCAGATTTCAATCTAGCAGGCACACAGGGCTGACTGGGTGGGCCTGGCCCGCCATGGCCTACCCATTGCGTTGCCACTGGAAAAAATCCAACCACCCTGCCGGCCACTGAGATCCAGGTTTTTGTACCAAAGAGGTGCATGGGGTAATTAACTCACAAAGTCAGGCGGGTGCTGGTAGGGGGCCCAATCAAATGGGCAGACAGGCCTGACTGGGTGGTTCTGGCCCCCCATGGCCCCTCATAGCGCCAGCGCTGGAAAAATGTAACCCCCCTGGTGGTCCACTGAGATCCAGGTTTTTGTACCAAAGAGTTGCATGGGGTAATTAACTCACAAAGTCAGATAGTGGAATATTCAAAATGAAATTCCTTCATCCTTCAAAAGAATTACCAGAACGTCCACAAGATGGCGCTGCCGCCGGTTAACATTTCATCAGCTTGGGAATATGATGTCACCCCGTGCTAAAAACATCATCTCTTCTCCCGTCACCACCAATGAGAGATAGAGACTGCATACATGTGATACACACTTTGTGCCTCTGATGCAGGTTGGTGCTTCTCTCAATGTGTGTGTGCGGACTGGCGTGCACGCAGAGAGATGAATGCCCCAACAAACTGTGTGTGCCAACAGAGAGGACTCTGCGTTCCCTCTTGGGCATGCATGCTATAGGTTTGCTATCACAGATGTGCAGCATGTCCTGACAGCAGCATCGAGGTGACGTAGCCCACCACCAATGATGACAGGAATGTGTAGAAGGGGCCGGAAATACAAACACATTACATTGTAATCTGTTTGTATTTCTGTACTGTTGTCAACTCCTACTGTGTCATAACCTGAGCATTATCCCTCATTTATTGTCTGAATATTCAGTCTTCCATTACTTCCATTACCCAACGAGGACTGGATCATTTTAGCACAACTTCTGATGTCTACTTTCCCACCCGCAAGCCATCGGGATCTGAATGGGGTGACGCGGAGGGGAGAAGCGTTACCCGATTCAGATGCGCAGAGGTGGATGGAGCGAGACCGGAAGAGTCTCACCCCTCCATCTTAAAGGCTGGAGGAGCAGATACTCCAGGCATGTCGGCGCGGGAGCAAGCAGCCAGGAAAGGTAAGTATTTCTGTTTTCTTTTTAGGGATCACTGTCCCTGGACGAAGACCCGATGTAGGTGAGTTATGTGTAAATCTTTATTAGTTTATGTTTAATAAACATAATATATATATAATAATCAGCTGATCGAAATGATCATGTGCTTCTCAATGAGTTCTCTTTACCAAAAGGGAAAAAGGGCACCACAGATGAAAAAAGTGTTCATCTTAGAAAAGGCAACAGGATAATGTTAAGCCCTCCCCATACAAGGATCGATTTTCTGTTCGATCGACTAACGAACGTGTGTTCACGGATTGATCACAGGTCGATTGAACAAGAATCAAGCAAAAAAAAATTTCATCCCGCTCGAAGAAAGACCGATCGAACAGGGAACTGACATGTTCATAAATCCAGGTCAACCACCATTACCAGGGTCCCCCTCCAAGGTGCACATTGACTCGATCTACGAATGCTTGAGCGTAGTGTGGTGACTTCACAATGACGTCACCGTGCTGCGGTCGATTGAACGGGTGTCGACCTGTGTGTGCCCAGCTTTGCAGTGTGTTGAGGTTCAACCGCAAAGGGGTGCACTCCATATTCCATATTTATTTGCTGCACAAAGTCCCAACTGGATTACCCTCGCAGGGGTTTATTGCAACAATGAAAAATGCCAAGCCTTCTGGCTTGCACACATTCAGCAAAGCCTTTCGTGCCTGACTCCTAAAAGGCCTGGGCCACACACTCTCTGTGTGCCCTCTGTACCTGCTGCTCCAGCAGCACCATGTCTCCAACTTCATCAGGGAGCCCTGACTGAGTGGACTCAGCTCCTTTTGTGGAGACAAACCCAGGTCCCTTGCTGACTTCCATCAGGTGTAAACTCTGGTGTGTGTACCTGGAATGGAAGGGGAATTCCCATCCAGTTGCTTCCCTCCCATTCCAGAGTCAAGGACCCAGAAACAAAAACTGCTCAACCTATTGTTGCTGTCCAACATTTTCCTGGACTCTTTCCAGAATACACCACCTGATGATCCATTTACACCGTGACAAACGGTCTGTCACAAGTGACAGAGGGGGACAGGTTTGGATTCGATGAGGCATTAAATAATGAGCTCCTGGTACCAACGACAATCCTTGCGACTCCTTTTTTCTATATTCAACCGACACGCCCTTGACGCCGATCAAATCAACAACCCATCAAACGTATATAGGTAAAAGGGTCCCCATACACCTTTAGATTTCCTTTTGTTTTACCAAAAACATGTAATATGAGGGACTTTCTAAACCATCTAGTCTACCCGTGTTCAATCGCAGAGGACCCGGCACTACATAGTGGTTGGTAGATCTAAAGGATATCTCACAGAGAGATCTAAAGGTGTATGGCCAGCTTAAATATACATTACACATCCGCCAGCAATTCGCGTCCCGTCTCCCATTAGAAAGCGTCATAACCGGTGTGAATATTTTAATTAACATTTAACAAAGGAAATCGCGGCACAAACACGTCTCCGAGCTACGTGACATTACCTGTTCTCAGTCATCGGATCCCTCCCCCTGCCAGGCTCGTGTGGATTGCGCCGCGAAGCTCTAAAGGGACAAATAATTTATTTTTTTTCACAGATAAATAGAAATTGATAAATCGATTTTTTTTTTCCTCTCAGGTACAAAACAAAATCTCCAAATATATCTGAAGCGCTAAAAACGCAGCGGCGTCCTCGCTCTTTGAAACATGACAAGCCTCTCAGCGTGGGTTTGGATGTGTGTTACTTGATACGAAATGATTATTTTACTTTTCCCAGATATTTCGTTTTTTTGTTGTTGTTGTAGAAAAGCCGAGCGGCTCAGATGTATTTTGAGCTCAGCAGGTTGCAAGAGAAGAAAGTAATAATCCAAAACAAAAATCATATTTGTAGTCTTGGTTTATTCACAAATCTTAAAGCTGAACTCGTCGGGTGGGGTTTGACGAGTAAATTATTTGAAACTGAAAAAAAAATCAATTCCAATTGATGATACAGAAACTAAAAACATATCGTATTCTTCAGACTATAAGGGTATGTCTCCACTGCGTTATGGGCTCCGTCGGATATCTAAGTGCTAAGCGCCTTCCTTGGCCAGGACCCAAAGGAGCCGATCCACATCACCTGTCTCTGGCAGCGGCTGTTCTCACTTCCTTCTGCGTTGACCTTAGTGTCGGTGGATCTGTAGAAAGAAGTGAGTCTGAGACAGGTGTCTCACCGATGTCACTTCCAGTAAATGGAATGAGAAAGTGCTGGACTTCCATGTTACAAATACAGGAAGTAGCGCCATGCACATCACTTTTGGTATCCGGAGGTTTGCCTCTTCTTCTTATTTGATAGCTTGCTAACTTAGGAGGGAGAAGGCATTGCTGTGCCTCCTAACTTTTCACCCCGCACATCATCTGCACAAGGGGGGTGGGCAGGGACGGTCTTGGGGATATTGCCACCCTGAGCGAGCACTCCCTCTGCCACCCCTGTCTTCCCTGAGACCCCTGGGGGGGTGCTATGTAGAAGAGCCCCGGCAGCCCCCCCTCCCAAGAGACATCAGTCCCGGCTGGGGGTCATAGAGGGAGAGCTCTGACAGCCTTACAGAGCTGGAGTCAGTTGTCCAGCTCTCGCTACAAAGGCAGCATCCGCGTACAATGCCCATGTGTGAAACTGTCTGTTCGCCGAAGGGGGGGGGGGGCCTTCGGCGAACAGACAGTTTCACACATGGGCATTGTGCACGGATGCTGCCGTGGCCAACCACACAAATTGCCCATCTGTAAAACCACCACCAGGGGTGGGAACTTAAGAGGTAGAGTAACGCCCCATACCTCCTAAATAACCCCGATTTCAATATCCCAAGAAAAATCTGGGATTTATTGAAATTGGGATTTCGGCGGGAAGGTCGCATAAAAAGTTAGGATGGTTGACCGCTATGGTCACTGGGTTCACCAGAAGCATCAGCGGACAACAAACAGGCTGGGAAGTTAGGAGGGAGGGGGGCGTAACTCTTCCTCCTAACTTCCCACCCCGCACATCATCTGCACAAGTGGGGTGGGACCATTACACTTTCCTCATTGTGCCAGAAGTGACCTGGCTCCGG
This sequence comes from Ptychadena robeensis, assembly GCA_036250615.1. NCBI lineage: Eukaryota > Metazoa > Chordata > Amphibia > Anura > Ptychadenidae > Ptychadena > Ptychadena robeensis. The sequence goes on from CM070034.1 coordinate 166,902,206, forward strand.
TCGAGGTCACCTGGGAAATCGGACATCTCTGGGTTGGGTAGCTTCGGCTGCCCTCCCATAGCCACCCCTTCTGGGGAACAGTCCTTAGCCTAGAGGAGGGACACCACGGTACACCCGTGCTGACTGAAGTGTAGTGTTTCACTGCGTGCACTTTCCCTTTTTGTTTGCACTGGATGTCACGAGTTTTCATTAGTGTGCTTGCACACTCAAGGCTCAATAAAAATTTTAAAAAATGTGGACACTCCATGACAGCACATCCACGTTCCAAATACTGGAAGTGACACTTTGCTGCTTTACTTCCTGTAAGTTTTGAGGCATTAGGAAGGTCAAGAACCGCTGTGTTTTTCAAATGTCCCCACAGCCCTTCTCTACATCTCCAGCTAAGCGTATTGCTTGGCGGGAGGTCCCGAGGGAGCAAATTCACTTACCTGCTCGGCAGATGCTGTGTTCTCACTGCGATGAGCCATTGCGCCGATGCAGGGCTGAACGTAGTGGAGTACGTTGAGCCTCTGCATCAGCAGATGTCTGAACACAGCATCCGCCGAACAGGTAAAGTCTCCGTTCTCCGTCGGGATCCCTGCCAATGGGGTCCCGACAGATGTGAAAAAAAAAGCCTTAAGGCCCCCATACACGTGTCGGATTCCCACCGGATTCCGGCACGATCGATTCCGGGCGCGTGCACGCGAAACGATCGTGCCGGAATCGCATGCAGCCCACCTTGTCCAATCGATCAGGTCCGATCGTTCAGGGGCCCAGAATCGGATCCGACAGAGAACCAACATGTTGGTCTTTCTGATCCGATTCTGCCCAGATCAGGGGGAATTGCCATTTGTGAGGTGGACAATCGGACACGGAATCGTCCCGGAATCCGTTGGACAAGGTGGTATGCAGCGATTGGATACTCTTAATTGGCCGATTGATCACACCTGTGATTCCCGGCAGAATCGCCGGAATCGATCGGATGGGTGATCGACTGGCCATGGAATCCGACACGTGTATGGCTAGCTTTAGTCTCGAGTATATACAGTACATTCATTTTGGCGCAGAGTCTTCTCAGCAAAGCTGGAGGACTTTTTCTAAACTTTATCAATGAAACATGTGAAGATAACGGTTCAGCATTAAATACAAATACATTGAGCGTATTCTTTGATGAGGATGACTTTTATGAACAAAGCCCCTCCAATGTCTCCCATTACAGATCTCCCTCGCGCACCCGGACCTGGAGAAGGCTTTCAGATCGTTTGACGTAGATCAGACTGGATGCGTCTCTCCGGATGCCTTAAAGTCAGTCATTAATAACTTCATCTTCCCGCTACCCGACCGAACATTTCATGAGTTAATGAGCAGGTAAGACCCCTGATGTTTCCTCCAGAGTGCTGTACGGTGTCATGAAAGATGGATGAATCCCCTGTGCCATGTGCGGCGATATTTCTCCATTTACTCAAAGCGTTTTTAATATCCTATGATATATGTTTATTTAAATACTTCAACATTTGGCTTTGTTATGACTTTTATGTGTTTAACGTTAGGTGGTGTTTGTAGATACAGACCCTTTTGAGGGGGCTATAGCTTGTTCCTGCCAATGAGACTTTGATTGTCAATTGCTTAAAGACAGCTGCAGTCTGATTGGATGCTACATTGACAATGTAGTGGCATCTGAGGCTAAATTTACACTGTGGTTTGCATGGTTTTCCTTACTTACTTACTTAAAATGGAAGTCATTGAGGTTGTTTAAAGAACAGAAAATGTACCGTCGTTAATCAAGCAGTATGTTTTCTGTTAAGCTAGCCATACACGTGTCGGATTCCATGTCCAATCGATTCATCATCCGATCGATTCCGGCGATTCTGCCGGGAATCGCAGGTGTGATCAATTGGCCAATTAAGAGTATTCATCGCAGCATACCACCTTGTCCAACGGATTCCGGCACGATTCTGTGTGCGATTCCACCTCCGATTCCATCTCACAAATGGCAACTCCCCCTGATCCGGGCAGAATCGAATGAGAAAGACCAACATGTTGGTTCTCCGTCGGATCCGATTCTGAGCCCCTGAACGATCGGACCTGATCGATCGGACAAGGTGGGCTGCATGCGATTCCGGCATGATCGTTTCGCGTGCACGCGCCCGGAATCGATCGTGCCGGAATCCGGTGCGAATCCGACACGTGTATGGGGGCCTTTAGTTTTTTGAATGCCAACGACCCCATTGACTTCAATGGTGAAGCTCTGAAAGCGACTTCAGCACTTTGCAAAGCTTTTCTCACTCATTTTTTAATCTTAAAAAACCACCGGGGAGTGGCTATCCCACCTTTTCTGCAGAGTCAGGTGACCTTTGTATTCCCTCCTGTGGCTGCTTGAACACTCACCCCCCCCCCCCCCCCCCCCCCCCAGTTGTTTTTCAGGCTTTAAAGCTAGAGCACATTGTGTAGAAATTTCTTGGCTTTAAAGCGTCATTAAGGCTTTCTGCCACCGGAGGGCGTCTGGGAAGCTTTAAACATGTAGTTAAAATAACAACTGTGTAAATTTATCCTAAATGTAGAATTGTTTGTACTGTCCACAATTGCGGAGAGGGGCGGTCCTGGGGAGATCGTCGCCCTGGGTGAGTGCCGCCGGCTGCCCCCCCTCTCCCCCCAGGAAAACATCTCTGGTCACTGCCGCCCCCGCCCAACTTTTCTGTCACCCCCCTGGGTGGAGTGCTCTCCACCTGCAGTAACCAGCGATGCTTTCCAAGGGGGTAGGTAATAAAGTCAGCAACATTAATCCCCTCCCCCGGGAGTGTTCTGAGATATTTTCTTACCCTGTGCATGCTCAGTTGTAAGGGTAGGAAAATATCTCAGAATACCTGATCTGATTTCAGTGACGCTCCCCGGTAATGTTCACAATTAACTTATATTGCATAGTGAAGATGGGAAAATGTCTGTGCGTCCTATGGTCCGAATATGTGTGGATGGGTGAATTGAATCTGTTTTGATAGCTTGAGTTGTGTTATAATATTCTGCATTTCGATAAACAAAATTTGGTGCCACCGACTCATCTCTCCTCCCAACGCTAAATAGATGTGCATGGGTACGTTGTTAGGGCCAGGTTGCAAAATGTGTCTCTCCATAAGTTGGTCAGTGTGTTCAGAGAATGCTGGTGTATAGATTCTTACGTTTCATCCCTCCACACTCTGCAGGAACTTAGACCTCCCTCCTGGCACTGGCCTTTTGGCTGGAGGAGTATTGAGTGAATACTGTATGACCCAACCCTGTCTACTTTGCTGGAACATGCTGTATATTCACTTTATATACGAATGGCTGTGTCTCCTTTTTTTTTTTTCTTCTCTCCAAAACTATGGGGTGCGTCTAATGGTCCGGTGCGTCTAGTTAGAAAAACATTGTAATATATTAGTGATGGTTGGAGTTCTGCATAATGGGGAGCCTCATGTACTCGGAGATATCACAGAACCTACCAGGTGGTTTGAAGTCCTTTATCCCTAATTGATAGAACCCCTTTACCATTCCATCACTAAGGATGGTGTCACCTACCCACCTCAAAAAGCTGAGATATGATGAGTGAACTCTTCCTGTGTCCTCTCACATCCAGCCTCATTAGTTAGTACGGCTGTGGCCTTCAGAGCCGATGTGCCCCCCAATCACTCCTCCTGGAAGCCCTGGAATGTAGTCATTGTACTTTATATTGTGTTAAGTCAGGATATTAAAACCTAAGGATTTCTGAAGGTGTTCCAGATTCACTAACCTACATTCATTTATTTCCAGCAACACAATGCTTCCAAAAATAGGATCCGCGATTCTGAGATGAACAGTACGTTCATAATGAGAATTTTATGCAGAATTACGGGCCATTGCAGACACCGCGCAAATGTATTTTTAGGATAATAAAGCGTTTACAGCGCCCGCTTATATTAATGTATGGGAGTCTGCTCAGCTTGGCCGGATATATGTCTTTGTCCTGGTCGGCACCTCTTATGGGTTCAGTCTTTTATTTTCCAAGCTGAAAGGTGGTAATAGTCTCCACGGAGTCCACGCTGTAGAACAATATGATTAAATGTAAAAGCCAAACTCCAGATAAAGTGTAAATATAAAGGACAGTGATAGGGAACCTCTCTGAGGCCGAGCTCCCAAATGGAAACACATCAGCCAAAGTGCCAATAGGGCAATGTAACCTGAATACTGAGGCTTTAGTTTAAACAATCGAAACAGTGTGAAATGGTGCTAAAGTTGTTTAAATTTGTACATTTTGCCCCGAGACAGGAATGAGGAGAAAGCAAGGAGCTTGGAAACCCCATAGGACTTGAAAGTAAGGCTATGGTCCCACATGCGGCCGCCTGTGGTGCAATTGAATGGCCACGGCTGATCGCGGCTAGAGCCCGCGATCAAAAACGCTGACAAGTCTTTAGGCCGCAGGTCGCGCCGCAGCCGCTCCCGCTCGCAGCCCGAGGAAGAGCCCATTCAATAACATGGGTGCGATTAGATGGGGTGGCTGCACATGTGGGAACATAGCCTAACTTGGGGTGTCCTCACTGCCATGGCAGCATCATTGCTGTATCTTCATTAACAGGCAGTTTCATCACAGACACAGTTAAGGAACACAAAGTGTCTATCAATAAACAACTTTTATTATTAAGTACACATTAACAGTCAATAAAACAGACAATAAAACAAAACAAATGTAGGCTAATACCTTGAATTTCCTGGTAAATTATCATTATGGCCACAAGATGGTGCTGCTGTCTGCTTACATTTCACAAGCGGAGTCTGGCTCCGGGATGCAGTGGATGCATAAGGAAGCAAGGTGCCATCCCAATACCTGACACTTGGTCTTTTAGGTGTAAAGGGATGCAGGGGATGCATAAGGAAGCCAGGTGCTATCTCAATACCTGACACTTGGTCTTTTAGGTGTAAAGGGATGCAGGGGATGCATAAGGAAGCAAGGTGCCATCCCAATACCTGACACTTGGTCTTTTAGGTGTAAAGGGATGCAGGGGATGCATAAGGAAGCCAGGTGTTATCTCAATACCTGACACTTGGTCTTTTAGGTGTAAAGGGATGCAGGGGATGCATAAGGAAGCAAGGTGCCATCCCAATACCTGACACTTGGTCTTTTAAGTGTAAAGAGATGCAGGGGGTTCCAAAGCATAAAATACCTGTAGAAGTGCATATAATTAGGAGGTGAGGTGGGATTGTAAGAGTGTATTGGCCATCTGCCAACATAGATGCTGTTCTAAGGAGTGTGTAGTACTCACGGGGTCATAAACAATACCAATAAAGGTCTTGCCGGGGTGGTGCGGTTATGGGCAGGATATGTTACAAAAGAAAATGAACCAGCACGGCAGGGTGGATTTCCGCCAGGGACACTCCAAGTCTGGTTGTAGCCAGACACTCACCTCAGTTGCCCACCACTGTTTTAAAGGCATTGTGGTTACAAATATGATCTAAACAATTAAGAATTTTACCTGTCATTAAAGTCAATATGGTTTGAAATGAACATGCGTACCAACTTCCTGTTCTGCCATTACTGAGCCCCATACACAAATCCACCTCTATAAGGACTATTCTCACTAAAGATATAAAAGGTTTTGTGTGATTATTAAACACAAGGAAATGTGAGAGGAGATGTGCAGACATTCTCAGGTATACACGTGGATTTATTCTCAGCTGTAACCCCCATTAAGCCGGGAGCATCCAGTCATGATGAAAACACGGGAGGAAATGATTGCAGGCTCAAATTAGTTAATTTACACATTATTAAAAACATAATGAAAAAATGTTCCTTCCAGCTTGAGTAATACCTGGATTAGGAGATGTGTTTTGTTCCCGTGTTATAATAATAGGATGATAAATACTATTCTGGGTTTTTATTCGCCTGCAGTAAGGTGGAGAAATTGGAGTGCAGTAGGTTAGTACAGGGCTGCTATCAGTTATTTTGGGGGCCCCATACTAGTTAATTTTTCAGGGCTTCATACCTCTACATCAAGGCTGCTGCATTAAGGATGGGGAACCCAGTTGCCATGCCAACATTGTGCATGGCCCCGGCTGCACTGTGGACCACCCCTAGATCAGTGATGGCAAACCTATGGCACACGTGCCAGAGGTAGCACTCGAAGTTGTCTCTGTGGGCCCGCGAGCTGTCATCCAGCACAGAGGAGAGAACTGCAGCCGATTGACTCTGAATGATGTCAGTTCTCTTCGCCTTTCTTCTGATTGCACACAGCGCCCCATACCTCCTCATCTATCTTATCCAGGGTGGATTTGATTAAAATCAAACTGATTTAAATCACAATTTAAATCACTAGTCAGTAAGTCTTGATTAAAATCAATCATTCTTGCTGGTATAACTTTATAATACAAGTAGATGAAGATTTTAGAATAACAACTTTTTATATTAGTTTTTTTATCATTCGTATTTGGACAACTTTTCTGTTGTACTTAGTTTTGAGAACTGCAAAAGTAAACCAAGCATATGTGATCATATCTTGTAGGCAGAGAAACTGCCCAATAATCTCACAGAAACAGACAGAAGTTGATGATGGCATGAGCACATCACCCAAATTTCCCCTGGAATAGACAAGGGCGAGGGGACGGGTCACTTAATATGTAAAAGCAATACATGTATTATACACAGTGCAAAAGATGAAGTAATGACCACAATATCAATCACAAACAATGCACAATGCTGCGGATGCACACATCTGTACACGTGCTTAGACAATTAAAATAGTCCAAATGGCGCAAATTTCACTACAACGCACATTTTGTTGAAGACTTCTTCAGGGGGTACGATATGTAATTTCATTGGCCAAACCTACATAACACAAACAACCGACACAAGGGGATCAGTCATAGTGAATAACCATATCGACATAAAAGTAGAGACACACCCCCTCAGGGGTCACTCACGTCCATAGATCTATATAGGGGGAAAGACATGATTTCTCAAGATGGTGTCCCCACTGGTGATCTGCGTAACAAGACCGACCCAAACCATCAACTGATCATGTGACCAAAGTAAATATATTAAAAATCGCTCTTGTACACAGATACCCCCAGCATTTTTGCAGTTTAGGTCTTTCCCCCTATATGGATCTATGGACGTGAGTAACCCCTGAGGGTCTGTGGCCACTTTTATGTCAATGTATTGATTTTACATATTGAGTGGCCCGTCCCCTCACCCTTGTCTATTCAAGGGGAAATTTGGGGTGATTATGCCATCATCAACTTCTGTCTGTCGTTTTTGGGATGTTGGCCACTATACATGTGAGAGTGTAGTTTTATTGTTTATAAAATCTTACAAAAACCTATGGAAGAGCCTGACATTGTGCCTGGATTCATGGAATTCATTTACCAAAAATATTTAACCTCCTGAGCACAATATGCTCCGCCGTGATTTCCTGCTCAGCTGGAGGACCTACACATAAGCCCGGCGTCACTGGAGACGCCGGACTTATGCTGAAGAAAGGCGACGCCCCTCCAGTTTGACGGAGGTCTATGGCGCCGCCTACCCCCGCCCCCTTCGCGTCACCGGTGACGCGATCGGGGGCGGACCCGGAAGCATCGGCATACATGCCGATGCTCCCGACCGCCGTCAGAAGACGGCAAGACCTCGAGCGTGCCTCTCGTTAGCTGGGGCTGAGTTTCATGCATCATGAAACTCAGCCCGAGTTAACTCGGGGAGAACGCTCAGAAGGTTAACATATACAATAAATACATATACAATCTAATCTTTATTTCATGATGGAATAACCTTTGGATGGTGATATATTTTCCTCAAAAAGCATTTTATTTTTAAAAACTTTGATTTAAATAACAAAAAATCTGATTTTAATTTTAAAAAAATCCAATTTAAATAACAAAAATCAGATTGATTTTGATCCACCCTGATCTTATCGGAAAGTAGAGTGTGTGTTTACATGTTTCATGTGTGTATATGAGTTGCGTGTGTGTATTTCAAGTTAAATTACCATTCCGGCACTTTGAGATAAATAAGTGAGTTTTGGGTTTTTAGTTTGGGCGCTCAGTTTCTAAAATATTCGCTATCGCTGCCCTTGATAGTTGGTCACGGGCTGGCCGACTAGATTCAATATTAGAAAATATTCGCTATTCAAGCATGCATTGCGAAAATATGTTCGCAATTACCTTCCACATGAATGGTGACATGTGGTTTTTATTTTAGCATTGCGAATATAGATTCATAGGCCATAGACTTCCCAATGTTTAATATTGCAAATATTCGAAATTGCGAATATCCACAAAATATGCGTATTATCGAATAGACGATATTTCTTAAATATATTTGCAATTCTGATAGTATAGCTCAACACTTATTTGTATAGCAATAATATTTTCCACAGTGATTCAGGTCAGCAAATAGAGATGGCTGTCTAGTTTATTTGGGAGTTGCTGTGTATACTCGAGTATACACTTTTCATCCCCTGAAGAAGTCACCCTTACTCGAGTCAGTTGTCATCATTACACATGACCCATTGAATTCCATGGATGCGTTAGAGTAATTCATACATGACACCCACATGACACATGCTCATAGACATAAAAGTGCTCTCTCCCCAGGAGTGGTGATGCTTTTCCCTGGGATGTGTATGGGGGAACTTAACATAGTATGTAAGTTGCACCTCACCTGCACCCCCCATTACATCTGAGCCCTCAGCGAGCACCCCCTCTGATGCCCCCCTGGAAAACAACTCTGGTCCATCCCAGAGTGGGCATCAGAGGGGGTGCTCACCCAGGACTCCGATCTCCGTAGGACCCCCTGCATATACTACATGAATACATTTTTCTATAGTATACACCAGTGGTTCCCAAACTTTGCTTGCAGGGACCCCTTTTCTATTTAGGAACATTATCGAGCCCCCCACCCCTATTCAAACACAGGTTAAGAATGAGGGCCAGCACCCCCCTGGAACCACTGATATATAGAATACATCGGAAGAAACTGAATCTTTTATGGGGCTAATCATGGCACTTTCACACATTTTAGGTTTTCCATTTCACAATACAGATCATTTTTTTTTAAATAAAATGTCAGTAAAATGTCGAAACGTGCATCTGATTTTCTCCCCGTCATACATGGCGTGATTTAGTTAATAGCGCTATGCGACGTCTCTTACGGCTTCAAGCAAGTTTTAAAATTGCCGTGACTGCTGGTCGCTGGACTGATATTTGAGAGAAAAATGATAAAACCTTTTCGAGTTCTTCTCGTGGTTTTTAAAGAACGCGGTCACCATGTTCACTGGCAGAGGATGTGATGCGGCTAATTACATTTTTTTTTCCTTTTTTATCAAGTGCTTCACTTAGCTCCATCTTTCCGGATCATAAAGTACAACTCCTTGTTTATAAGATTGATATTTCTTAGTTGTTTAATTTTGTTTAATTTTCATGTTTAAGCCCGCCCCGCCCCCCCCCCAATAACCTTACAATCTTTTCCAGTACCTGTTCCTTGTACATCACTTTTTTTTTTTTCTGCCAAAAACCCATGTACTATGAGGAGCTTTTCTAATCCTTCCAACACATGTATTCTATCATGGAGGAACCCGTCCTGCACTACATAGCAGTGATATAATACTTCCAATCACAGGTATTCTATACAGGGCGTACCCGGCAATACATAGCAGTGATATATACCACCTTCCAATCACTATGATTCTACAGTGAGGTACCCAGCCTACCATAGCAGTGATATATACCTTCCACCACTTATGTATTCTATCAGGGAGACCAGCCAATACCAGCAGTAATATTACCTTCCAATCCTATGTACTCTTCAGGGAGGACCCGGCACTACAGTCAATGATAATAACCTTTCAATCATGAGGTATTCTATCATGAGGAGCCTACTACTAGCAGTGATATAATACCTACCAATCACGTGTATTCTGGTCAGGGATCCCTGCACTACATAGCAATTAATACATACCTTCAATCACTATGTATTCTATTCACAGGCAGAACCCGCCTACATTCATGATATATACCTTTCCTATCACTATGTATTCTATCAGGAGGACCTGGCACAACTCAGCAGTGATATATAATACCTTTCAATCACTGTGTATTCTATCAGGGAGTACCTCGCACTACATAGCAGTGGATATACACCTCCAATCACTATGTGATTCTATCAGAGGGACCCAGCACTACATAGCACGTGATATATACCTTCCAATCACTATGTTTCTATCAGTGGAGAACGCCAGCAATACATCAGCGATTGAAATATCCCATTCCAATCACTATGTATTCTATCCGGGAGGACCGCACTAACCTAGCAGTTGAATCTAATATACCTTTCCAATCATAAGTATTCTATCAGAGGACCCGCACTACATGGCAATGATCGATACCTTTCAATCATGATGTCTCTATCAGGGAGGGAGCCGGCACTACATAGCATTGATTATACCTACCAATCACAGTGGTATTCTATCAGGTAGGACCTGGCATCTACTAGCAGTGAGATATACCTTCCTATCACTATGTATTCTATCAGGGAGAACCCGTACTAACATAGCAGTGATATATACCTTCCTATCACTAATGTATCTATCAGGGGGGACCTGGCACAACCTAGCAGTGATCTATAGACCGTTCAACCCTGTGTATTCCTATCAGGGAGGACCCGGCACTACATATCAAGTGATATATAACCTTCCAATCATATGTATTCTATCATCAGGTAGAACACGGCACTACATAGCAGTGATATATACCTTCTACTCACTATGTATTCTATCATGTGGCTGATAGTTGTATATGACCATTTGCTGCGATAATCATATGCAAAAATGTTGGTCATTGTGTGTTTTTTTGCAAGATGTATATGAAAATAACATGTATGAGGGCATGGGAATGATTTGGGGTCTCATATTTTTATTTTGTAATATTTAAGATCATCATGTTAACTGCTATTTACCCATTTTGGGCCAAATACTTTGAAAAATAACAGCAGCGGTTGCTTATCAAGTCTCTATTGTTCATAAATCTCCATAAATCTCCCCAGTCTATTTTTTTTATATAATACATCTAAACACTCTGAAAAAAAGAGGAACCGATTAAACAATCTTGTTTTTTTTTTGTATGAATCATCTTTATTGAGACCATGAAAATGACAACAATGAAATAAAAGAGTTGCATTGACACAGTAAAGTCTCTAAACAATCTTGTTTTCCAGTCTTAAGCAGATTGCACGGCTACTAAATGAGCGATATTATGTGCGCACAGAAATGTTATATTACAATTTTCTGCCGTTGTTTTCATACAATGGTCGCAGGTTTTCATAATCACTCGGCTTATGGTTTACGCAAAAGCAACACAATCAAACACAATGGATTATTATGTAACAAATATAATGGATGGAGAGTTGAAACAAGGATTCAGGATGTCTTACAAGAATACTCTTTCGGAGTTAGCGTTACACAACTGGTAAACAGTCTGAACCCATTAGGAGGTATTGTGACATTGTCAGGACGCTAAACGCTGAGATGCGCACATCAATTTCAGGGCTACATTTTAGTCTACACTTTTTTTTTTTTAAGATGAAAGTTGCAATAACTACCTCTGTGTAATGCGCCTGGGCACATAATGTCTATCAACACCAGATATCCAGGTAGCAGTCTTTATTGTGTAATCCAAAAACAAGCCAAGGGTCATACACAAAGAGCAGTCCAATAGAGCAGTATAATAAAGTATGGTACAAATGGATAGGGCAGGATCCGTGGTCAGGGACAATTCAAGGTCAGGGCAGGCAGAGCTCAAGAAACTTGCAGGCATTCGCAGACTGACAGATAAGCAAACATAGGAGCCCACCCAAGCACACTGCTATACAGAGGCAATGGTGTGCAAGACAATGTCTCATCTATTGGGCAGTTTCGTTTTGCACTGAAACATTATGACTTTTGTCAGGGACTGTACAATATGTGTTTAATCATAATTGTCATTTAAAATGTGTAATTTGGATGCTTTTCTTTCAGGTTTAAACTTAATATCACAGACACAGTCTGCTGGGAACAGTTCCTGAAGAAATTTCGGCGACCTGTCACTATTGAAAATGGACAGACCCTGCCAATGAAGTCAAATCACAGGTAAAGGATTAAACCCATGATACAAGTGTTTGGTTAAGGCCCCCATACACATTACAATGTTTCCATACAATTTCTACCTAAACCATGTAATATGAGGGCCTTTCTAATTCTCCCAATTACTATGTATTCTATCAGGGAGGACCCGGCACTACATAGCAGTGATATAAACCTTCCAATCACTATGTATTCTATCAGGGAGGACCCAGCACTACATAGCAGTGATATATACCTTCCAATCACTATGTATTCTATCAGGGATGACCCGGCACTACATAGCAGTGATATATACCTTCCAATCACTATGTATTCTATTAGGGAGGACCGGGCACTACATAGCAGTGATCTATACCTTCCAATCACTATGTATTCTATCAGGGAGGACCCAGCACTACATAGCAGTGAGATATACCTTCCAATCACTATGTATTCTATCAGGGAGGACCCGACACTACATAGCAGTGATATATACCTTCCAATCACTGTGTATTCTATCATTGAGGACCCGGCACTACATAGCAGTGATCTATATCTTCCAATCACTATGTATTCTATCAGG
>CM070034.1:166961415-166975781 GCA_036250615.1 Ptychadena robeensis
AAAAATTGATTGTTTTAAGTTGATTGATTGAAAATCTGATCCGTGTATGGGCTGCTTTAGTGTTGCAGATATGTCATTTTATATGAAGGTGAAATAATAAGACACGCAATTCGTTATAGATTTGGTATAGATTTGGTATAGATTTGTTATAGATTCGTTATAGATTCGTTATAGATTCATTATAGATCGTATAAGCAGTGTTTTTCTGTTTTGGTTCTTCTGCTGTATATGTACGCATTCTGTAATATCTGTTCTGTAGACTCCTGTGCAGAGGCCTCGTACCGCAGCCCCTCCCTCTACACCAATCATAAACTGCGAGCGTGTAGAGAACAGATTGAAAATGAATCTTTCCAAATGCTGGCAGGACGTACATAAAGCATTCCGGGAAAAAGATCCTGAAAAGCAGGGAGAAGTCTCTGCTTCGGATTTCTCAGGTACATCCAACAAGCTTGTGCATTTCAGAAATGTTTCCACTTCATCACTGTATGTATTGTAAGTGGGCAAATGCCCCCTACCCCACACGGGTCTGTTTGGCCTTTCCACCTGTTCAGCCTATAACTGCCAGCGGTGGTTGGTACTTTCATGCCAAAGGTGGTCAAATAAGGCCAAAGGTTGGTTGGTACTTGCGTGGCCTGGCAGCTAGTGCAGTCCGCAGACACAGGAACAACATCGTCAGTCTGTTCTCTGCAACACTGACGGTACCCAGGGAGTGAAGGCCGGCATTTACCTCACCAGAATGCCAGCGGCTGGCAGATATAGCTGCACCAGGCAGTAACTGGCACGTGCATAAACAGCATGTGCTGTTGTGCTCTCTGGCTGCACGCACGCCCGAACAGACAGGTGTGAGAGATTGGCCTGGGAGTGGAGAGCTCGCCCAGTTACACATCTCCATCAGGTCCTTTCCCACTGAGCAGCGGCTGAAGAGTGGAACCTCCCCTTAACCTTCTGGGCATTTTTTTGCACCACGTTTTTTTTGCACCACGGGCGACACCCCCTCCATTTACATGGATGTTTATGGCGCCGCCTTCCCCCGCCCCCTTCGCATCACTGGTGACACAATCGGGGGCAGACCTGGAAGCATCGGCATACATGCCGATGCTCCTGACCGCCGGGGGAATCCGGAGGACAGGTGAGTATGTCACTACTTAACTCGGGCCAAACACCCAGGAGGCTAAATACCCCAGGGACCCAGGAGAACTCTTGAAGGGGACATTACCCTGCATTGCCAGTGACACTACAAAAGCGTTAGAGCTGCTGCTAACAACCAGCAGAGCTGATTCCCACAAGCGTGGTGGGAAGTTAGGAGAGAGAGCAACCCCCCCCCCCCCAACCCTCCTAACTTAGGAGAGATGTGCAGGGTGGGAAAATAGGAGGGGGGACAGTACATTCTGGATGTCACATCACGGCAGAGTCACTTCCGGTATTTGGAACGCGAGAAAGTGACGCTCCGCACCGGCTCCCAAATGCCTTTAAACCTTCACATTGGACATTTGGAAGAACCTCAGAGAAACTGGGACCAACTATGTACCCAGAATACGTTGTTTATAGTTCATGTATAACCGTATATATTTCTTTCATTCAGTCTGCATTCAGCTGTTTCAGGTAGGTTGTCCGCCATCAATGGGATATGCAACCCATGTCTTCTATGGAGTAGTCATCCCTGATTGGCTGTATATATCACAACAATGCATTGATAATTAGGTTATAACGAGTGATGATCTGAGCGTTCTGATGGCTTGCTGTTATTCCAGACGTCATGAAAAGGTTTAACATGGAGCTGCTGAAGGAAGACCTGGAGCAGTTAATTCTGAAATATGACTTAAGAAACAATGGACATTTGTCGTATGGAGACTTCCTGCGTAATGTCACTCTTGGGCCAAAGCGGCAAGGATCAGCTCTCCTCCAGAGGGTGAAGCTGCAGAAGCCCCGGATCCCGGTATGTGATCATTTATTATGGCTATTCGTATGTTCTACTGCCCACAACATGGTGCCCACTGTCTGTATAATCGCAGTCACACAAAAGCTAATCATACATAAGAGAAAAAGATACTACATAAAGAGTTTGCTGTAACGATCTATGTTCAGGCTCAGAGTCCAGTTGCTGAAACAGCGATACAGGTCCTGGCAGGATCGACAGTGGCAATCCAAGGGAGTAATCAGAAGTGTAGTCCAGAAACAAGCGTAGGTCAAAAGCTAATGGTATGAGATACAAAGGGAGCAAGATGAAGCAGAGTCCAGTATTCAGTAGACAAGGGTCGATACATGGAAGATAATAACGAATAAGCAAAATCAACTGAGCAAGGTATCGGCAGAAGAACAATTATCTAGCAAGCAGGAAGTGCAGAGACATGATTTATCAAGGAAGTACTAGGGAGGGGCCAGGAGTTCAGGGTTCAACAAGAATGAGGTCTCCTGATAGTCTTGTCCAAGGGATCCAACAAGGTGCAAAAGCAAACATTCAGGTGGCTCAGCAGACAGAGCTGCAGCCAGACACTGAAGCATCCCTGGGTTCGGAGCCTGACATTTGCATTAATTGTGGTTCTATACTAAATAATCAACATAAAAACAGCAAAAAACATTGTAGTGTTGTGGAGATGCAGTTTTGTATGCTACTCATGCGACCAGGTCCTTTTGGACAGATGTCCTCTGTCCAGTCACCAAGCGTGGCTCACACTCCGAACAAAACCAAGTGCTGGCAGCTGGAAGGGGCTATGTACAGTTTATTAGGAGTAAATTTGTGGAATCCCTTATGTAAAACGTTATTCTTTGGAACAACATAAATCTAAAAAATCTCAAAACTAACATAGTTAACCTGCTAAGTGTGGTTCTGTTACCCAGCCGGGCCCTCATACCACCCTCATAGAGTCTGTATCTGACCGTTTGAGCAGACACATGCACATTTGTGGCCGCTGGAGGTTATTCTGCAGGACTCGGGCAGTGCTCCTCCTGTTCCTTCTTGCACAAAGGTGGAGGTAGTGGTCCTGAGGCTGGGTTGTTGCCCTCCTACAGCCTCCTCCACGTCTCCTGGTGTACTGGCCTGTCTCCTGGTATCGCCTCCATGCTCTGGACACTACGCTGACAGACACAGCAAACCTTCTTTGCTTTAGCCCAGGTGTGGGAGGAGATCCCTTTAGAAGACCATCTGCCACCTCATCAGGAGCATGCCCAGGTGTTGTAGGGAGGTCATACAGGCACGTGGAGGCCACACACATTACTGAGACTCATTGTGACTTGGTGTAAGGACATGACATCAAAGTTGGATCTGCCTTTTTTTACTTTAATTCTGAGTGTGACTCCAAATCCAGACCTCCATGGGGTGATGCATGTGATTTCCAGTGATAATGTTTGTGTGATATTGTTGTCAGCACATTCAGCTATGTAAAAAAACGAAGTATTTCATAGGAATATTTCATTCTTTCAGATCTAGGATCACGTCTTATTTGTGTTTCCTTTATTGTTTTGAGCAGTGTATATAATGACATATATTACATTCTGTCTCTATTGTATTGCCTTTTAGACGAGTACAGGGTTGCACAGTGCGTCGTACATAGATGCCATACTCAGAATCCAGCCGAAGATAGTAGATTGCTGGAGACCAATGAGGAGGACGTTTCAGTCTTTTGATGACGCCAGGACGGGGTATATAAGCATTCCAGATTTCAAACAGGTACATTCAGATATTTCCTAAACAGAAGGCTTCAGTTAAACAAGGAAAGCATCATCATTTGGTTATACACTTTTTGTTTGCCTTCCAATAGATCCTCTGGGCTTTACAATTTTTTACATATTGATAGCACACCGTAAATAAGCTTTTAAACGAGCCCTTACTGACATGTCTAGCTGAAGCCACTGTGGAGTAATTCATCCTCAAGGATTACAGCAGAGGCATTGTGGTGAAGTACTTCTCTTAGCAGCTCAACTCCCCCTGCTCCCACTACTCTACTTTATTGGATGATTGGGGCATATTAATATTTTGAGTGTGATAAGTACCGTATTTTTCTGACTATAAGACGCACCAGACTATAAGAGGCATCCAGTTTTTAGAGCAAAACCTATTTTTTTTTTTAAATAAAGGTGTTCAAATCAATTGGGTTAATGCAACGGATTAAATTAATGCAATATCAAATTCAGCCAGTAGATGTCACTAGCAGCAGTACTATCACTGCACATCACGTCATCCTCCTCACTGATTGGGAGTAGGTGGGCTGTAGGGGGAACAGCTGCAGATCTCCTCTCTTCTTCCTCTCTGGCTGTGCCTGTGTCCGTGGAAGCTGCAGAGTGATTGCAGCTTATACAGACATAGAGAGAGAGAAAGAGAGAGAGAGAGAGAGAGAGATAGATAGATAGATAGATAGATAGATAGATAGATAGATAGATAGATAGATAGATAGATAGATAGATAGATAGATAGATAGATAGATAGATAGATAGATAGATAGATAGATAGATAGATAGATAGATAGATAGATAGATAGATAGATAGATAGATAGGTGTTCATCTATCTCTCTCTTCATTGTTTATATCAGCAGGGCTCTGGGCTCTGCTGGCAAAAGCAATAATACAGTCCAGATAAGAGATATGGCTGTGGCTGCATCTCTCATCTGACAGCTCCCTGGCTAATCTCTTTGCCGGGAGAGCTGGCGGGAAGCCAAGGCGCGGCCGAGCATTTGAAACCATAAGGCACAGACACCCCCCCCCCCCCCTGATTCTGGGATGAAACTGTTCATCTTATAGTCCAAAAAATACGGTGCTTACCAAATAGTAATGCATAACCCTGAAGGCCATAGCCTCACTCTAAATGTTCCCACACACCTTACAATCTTACTTTACAATTTCTGTACAATCAACTTTTGTTCTACCAAAACCATGTGATATGAGGACCTTTCTTCCATCACTATTATTCTGTCAGTGGAGGACCCGGCACTACATTAGCGGTGAGATTTATACCTTCCAAACACTATCTTTTATTTTACGGGAGAGGACCTGGCACTACATAGCCGTGATATTTCCTTTCAATCAAATATGTATTCTATCAGGGAGGAACCCTGGCACTACATGATCAGTGATATATTCCTTCCAATCACTATGTATTCTATCAGGGGAGGACCGCTGCACTACAGAGTCAGTGATATATTACCTTCCAATCACTATTTAGTTCTATCCAGGGAGGACCCAGGCACTAACATAGGGCAGTGTATATATCCTTCCACATCACACTATGTTATATTCTATCAGGGAGGGACCCGGGCAGCTCGACATAAGCAGGTGATATATACCTGTACCAATGCACCTATGTATTCTATCAGGAGAGGACCCAGGCACGTACCATATGCAGTGATATATACCTTCACCATCCACTTATGTATTCTATCAGGGAGGACCCACAGCACTAACCCTAGCAGTGATAATATACCTTCCACATCCAACTAGTATTATCTATCAGGGAGGACCCGGATCACTACATAGCAGTTGGATATATAACCTTCCAATCATATGGTTATTACTATCAGGGAGGACCACGACACTACATAGCAGTGATATATACCTGTCCAATCAACTATGTCATTCTATCAAGGAGGACCATCGAACACTACATAGCAGTGATATACTACAACTTCCCAATCCACTATATGTATTCTAGTCAGGGGAGACCCGACACTACATAGCAGTGTATATCATACCTTCCAATCAAGCTGAATGTATTCTATCAGGGAGGACCCGAAGCCACTCCATATGAAGCAGTTGATATACTACCATTTCCAATACACTAGGTATTCATCCTCCAGGGAGGAACCCGGACTACTATATAGCAGTGATATATAACCATACCTCCAATCAACTAGGTGTATTCGTATCAGGGAGGACCGCGCACTACATAGCAGTGATGATATACCTTCACAAGTCACTAATGTATTCTAATCAGTGGGGACCCGGCACTACATAGCAGTGATGTATACCTTCCAATCACTATGTATTCTATCAGGGAGGACCCGGATCTACATAGTTGTTGGTAGAGTGATCTAAAGGCGCTTTATAGGCAATGCTTGTCACAGGGTGGAAACCTCATTACACATGCTCAGTGTAATCTGTTGCCCTATACAGGAAGTGAGGGGAATTATCCGTTAACAATATAAGTACAGTAGGGACAGACTTCCTGTCTTATATACCATGACCTGCATCCATTGAAGTCATACAGTTATACATTTTATTTTTTTCTTTCTTCAGGTCCTACGGAAATTTGGCCTCAACCTGTCCGAGGACGAGTTCTTCCACATTCTCGGTTACTTTGACAAATATTTGAAATCCAAAGTCTCTTACAATGACTTCCTCAGTGAGTTTCTGAGATAAGAGAGCGACTTTCCGCCGTGGGGCCCTGTAATTCATCTTTAGATTTTTATCTCCGGTTTTTACTACGATATAATCATCCTATGCACAGTATAGTTACATAAATATATATATATATACACCAATGTGTCACTCCGAGTCTCGGCTTATCTCATATATCTATACACAGATCTGATAATATGCAACTTACCTGTCTATAGGTGTGCTGGCTGCTGAGGTTTTCCTGGTGATCCGGATAGAAACACACACCCTGCCTTGCAGTGGCCACACGCACTTACCCGGGGGCATGATGTCTCTCTGATTGGCAGTTTTATAGGGGAGGGGACACAATTTTTATTGCCTAGGCAGGGATGTACGGGAGTATATATATATATATATATATATATATATATATATATATATAGAGGAAAACATTGGCAGGGAGGGAGCTGGAAACGATTATTTCGCCTCCCATACCCCTACCCAATCAGAGGCCAAGACTGCATGCAGCTGATCAGTGTGCACATAGAGAGAAGGTCTTGTGCGACTAGTTGACTCTTCTCATGAGTGGTCGGCTCTACCACCAAAATTGGTTACTAGCGTTGCACATATGTATACAAGCTGTATTTCTTTAGGGCTCCTACAGGTATTTATTGAGGTGTAGCAAAGTCCAAACAGTACTTTGCAGGGATTAATAGCATCAACAACACAGAGCCCCAAACCAAAACAAATGGTTTTCCTTTACCTGGGATAATCAGTGCCCTGGGCAAGTACCCCCTTGGTGCCTACAACCATCCCCTGGAGCGTGGCTGGGGGGTGGTGGTTACTGCTGACCAGACAAGCTTGTCTCTCACCCCTGGTGGAGTGCTGACCACTGCTGACCAGCACTCCACCAGAGCTTTTCTCCCCAGGCGTGCTCGTTCTTTATATGTGGGTCTGCTGGGGGGGAGGCATCTGCAAAAATTTCCAATGCCCAGATGCTGTCCCCCAGTATGATGCTGCCCTGGGCAACCCCCATATCTTAAGCCGCCACTGAATGACCACTCCTTGTGTTACCCCTGGTTGCTGCTGCTGGTGAGGATCCGTGACTGGCTGGTCTCAGCCCCTCTTTGTGGTTTTTCACTTGCTACCTCGATGAGGTCCCACATGTGAAAAACCCTGGTGTGTATCTTGGTGGAATGGGAAGGCCCTCCCACCTTCTTCCCCTCCATTCCAGAGTCCAGGACCCTATACCAAACTAAAAACTTTCAACAGCCTGCAGGTGCCAATATCCTGGACCCATTTCTAGGACACAGCTGAGGTGACCCTTTCACTGCTGGTGACAGATGAGCGGTGTCTAAATATATATATACACACAAAGTGCCAAGATTCATGTATATTATAGGACCAAGGTTACACCATAATAGCGAAATAAACAAAAATCACAAATAGAGAGAGTAGAGCAGGCGGGGGGGTCTCATTGTCAGCCAGACTTTCCTCTCTACCCACAAAGACCAATCCTCTGATTCCAGCGCTTTGATCAGAAGAGAAATAAATATATTTACACGACAGAGAAAAATACATTAACGTTGGCCACAGCTCATAAACCGCAGACTGATAAATACCGTTCTGCAGAACGAGCGCAGCTTCTGCGTTAAACTCTAATGAAGAGTGTCTGCTTTCATCAACCAAATGACTTTAATAAGATAAAAATAACTAGGGCTCTTTAAAGTTTCCAAATCCAAGATGAATGTGATCGCGGGTACGGGGAAAAAAACCGTACGCACTTCTAGGGCTCTTCCATCGCGATACGCCACGAAAATAACAATCCTCCAAGTTCATTAATGGATATATGATGGTAATTTTTAGTCATACGCCATAAGAAAATTATACATAGAGGATATAAATAAACTTCATTAAATCTCCCGCTTTCATTAAACGTTCAGATTTATTATAGATAGTCTCCTTCTTCTTTTTTAATTAGCAACTAAGTAAACTACAATGTTTCCCATTTTACTTTATTAATGCCGATCTCTAGGCAAGTAGCTGAAGACTCATTGGAAGTACATATATGCGATCGGTTGACTTACCTCAAATCTTACACCGTGAGTGTTAAGCTAGCCATAGACGTGTCGATTCCTGAGCGATCGATGGACGATCCGATCGATTCCGGTGAAGCCACAGGCGTCGATCGATCGACCATACAAGTCTGTGTCTACCACCTTAGGCCACCGATTCCTGGACGATTCTGTTACCAGTTGATCGATTCGCAAATCTGTGCAGATCTCCTGATGATCAATCTTTGGGCCTCCACCAACGTCCCTTGATGTGTGCCCGATCGACCAGAAAACACCCACAGGTTTGTCCTCTGGCCAATCCGATTTGGGGGCCATATCGATTGGTCGGGGTCAATCTGTCAAGGTGGGCTGCACTCAATTCCTCGTCGATCAATTGGCGTGCACACGCCTGGAGATCGATCGGCCTGGAATCAACCTGTGTATGGCCACCTTAAGTGTCCTATCTGGGTCATCTGAGTAGGAGGACACCAGGCTGGAAGGTGGAGTGGAGTCCAGTGGCAAGGGCCGCAGGAGGCGTAGTAGTGGGATAACAGGCAGAGAGTCGAAGCAGGCGGCAAGCAGAGTAGTGAGACAGTCCGGGTCGGCAGCGGTAGTAGTTCAGATAAACGGAGAAGGCAGAAGAATAGTTGGTAGGCGGTTTAGGGTCGGAAGCAGGAGTTCGGTAGTATTAGAGAGGATGCAAGAGATGAAGCTAGATCAGAGCTCAATAATTAGCAAGGACCTGGTGCAGGAGGCTGCATATAAATAGATGAAGTAGCAGGTGCAGGAGATCAGGGCAATAAGCAAGGCAAGGCTGGAGCAAGGGAGATGAATGAGTTTAGTAGCAAGTAAAGTCCAGGAGGGCAGACCGCCTAGTAGGCAGGGCTATCGCCCGGAATGCTGCTGGTCACAGGTTGAAGACCTGACAGCGAGCTTGGTAAGAGCTGTAGACCCCAGGTGCCCAACCTGCGGCCCTTAGCCCATTCTTCGGCAGCCCCTTTCGGTCCTCTACTTGCGGCCCCTGAAACCAAATTGTTAATGCATAGGGCATAGGAACTCACTTGTCCGCCGATCCCACACTGACATGTTCTTGCCTGAGATATTCTTAGAGCGGGAAAAGGGGCGAGGGACTCTGACTGAGCATGCTAATTTTCCGCAATCCAGAGGGCATCTGAGCAAGTTGGTGGGGGATCACTGGACAGTAGAGATGGTCGAATTTTTCGACTTGCAAACTTTGTGAGCTTATTGCAAAGCCCCTGAAAATGGTATCATCACCAGACTTGCTGGAGGTGTAGAGAAGGGTTGGAGGAACATTTGAAAAAAATAAGTTTTGCTCTAGCACATGTAGTTTTTGCATAAATTAAGTTCAAAGTTAAAGTCGAAATTCCGATTTTCGAATTTTTTACTTGACTTTGAACTTAATTTGTGAAAAAACTATTTGTGTTAGAGACATCCTTTCTTTTTTGCAGTATACCCCAACCCATCTCTACATCTCCAGCAAGTTTGGTGATGATACTGTGCTCAGGGGCTTTGCAATTAAGTCGAAACCGGCGAAATGGTCGAATTTTTGAAAAAAAATTCGACCATCTCTACTGGACAGGTGAGTGCCTATGCTCCCACTATCCCACCAACGAACGAGGGATGATTGTATAATATATATTTCAGCACATAACCTCAGAATAGGGACACAGAAGGCTTTGATGATATTAATGAGGCATAAAACCTATGATTATATAAATGGGGGAATATAAATTAAACAAGTTTTGTTATTTAAAAATTAGGAATAATGTCTTCTAGCTCTGCCTGCTGTCATTTATTTCATTATAAAACGTTTCTACAAGTCAGTATAAATTTAGTGATGCTGAGGGCCGCACTTGTGGCCCTCCATACCAATTCAGTTGCCCACCAATACTGTAAACCATATACAGATGGTCTTATCAATGTGATCAGTAGGCTTTGTGAACCATGTGATTTGGTCAACCTATCATAGCCAGACCAGGTTACCGGTTCTTCATTGAGGTTGAGTCGTATGGCTTAGCCAAAATGCTTGTGAGATAGGCAAGCATTTTCATATTGCTATGATTATCTCTTTACATGGCTCTTTAGGATAAGTTTACCTGGATGATGAGTTAGCAGGGGAGTTTCTGCCTCCTCGTGACCCCAAAATATGTTTTAAATGTCTTGGCAGCCACCCATAGACAACAGTTGGGTTGAATAATGGCCAATGACCAAGAAAAGGTAATAAATAGTTGCGTCCAATTGTCACGGTTACATAGTTACTGTGATATCAGTGTCCAGAAGAGCCCTCAGTGGGTGTATGGGGCCTGGGCAAAGGACACAGAGTAATAATAGGTCAGTATGAGGGGTGGGTAAGTTGTGTGTAGGTGTGCAATTCTCAATATGAAGGGGGAGTGTGGCCCCCTGTAACAGACAAATAGGAACAAGGTTATGAGGCGCCTCCTAGTTGACTTGCTAATGACTGCCTATGAAAGCAAACTGAATGCTCATTAACTTTTCCATGATTTTGAAGAGATGATAGACTCTACTGGGTGATGCTAAATGGTTTCCAACAGTAAACCTGGGCATACGCGGATTGATTTTTTGTTCAATTCACGACCAATCACGATGACCACCTGGAGGGATCAATCCTGCTCCAAGAAAATGGCGGTCGAACAGGGATCCAAGTTGATAAATCCCTGTTCAATCACTATTTCTTTGAATGGTGACCCTCGATCCCCATCCAAGGTATTGCCCAAGGTTTCAGCACCCAAACTGGTGCGAATTTTTGCGTCACCGTGTTGCGAATTTGAATCAATGCGTGTATGGCCAGCTTAACCCTCCCACTTATCTTCCCTATTACCACCTATCTTTACTAAACCCTCAGGCTCATGTACTAGCTACGTAGAGGAACACAATCTTATTTGGGTCATAAAAAGGTTTGAGGACAGCTGACCCTCTATTCCAAATCCATGACACCCGCATATCTTCCTTGTGGTCATAACAGCCTCTACTTTTGGAAATTGTCCACAAAACTGTAGTGTAAATTTGTCCCATTCAGCCCAATGAGTATTCATGAGGTCCGGTACTGGTGTTGGATGAGAAGGTCTGGCCATTGGCAATGACTAGATATGGTCGAATTTTTCGACTTGCTAACTTTGTAAGCTGATTGCAAAGCCCCTGAACATGATATCATCACCAAAATTGCTAGAGATGTAGTGAAGGGTTGGAGGAACATTTCAAAAAAAAAAACTTTTGCTCTAGCACATGAAGTTTTTGCATAAATTAAGTTCAAAATTAAAGTCGAAATTAAGATTTTCGAAATTTTTACTTGACTTTGAAATGAATTTATGCAAAAACTATTTGTGTAAAGGCCCCCATAAACGGGTCAGATTCCCATCTGATTCCGGTACGATCGATTCCGGGCGCGTGCACGCGAAACGATCGTGCCGGAATCGCGTGCAGCCCACCTTGTCCGATCGATCACGTCCGATTGATCAGGGGCCCAGAATCGGATCGGACAGAGAACCAACATGTTGGTCTTTCTGATCCGATTCTGCACACATCAGGGGGAGTTGCCATTTGTGGAGTAAGCGATCGGACGCGGAATCGTCCAGGAATCCGTGGGACAAGGTGGTATGCAGCGATCGGATACTCTTAATTGGCCGATTGATCGGAGCTCTGATTCCCGCTGAGATCGCCGGAATCAATCGGATGGGTGATCGATCGGCCATGGAATCAGAACGTCTATGGCTAGCTTTAGAGACATATTTTTGTTTTTTGGAGTATACCCCCAACCCTTCTCTACATCTCCAGCAAGTTTGGTGATGATACTATGTTCAGGGGCTTTGCAATTAACTTGAAACCGTCGAAATGGTCGAATTTTTGAAAAAAAATTTGAATGACACACATCGTATATTCACACACCAATTATACCGAAACATTCATCATTCACATAAAGACAAACACACACAGAGACACAAATAGTTTCCCCATGGTTGTCTTCCTCATGCTTGTCTGGATGGTGGTAGGGGGAGGGTGGGTGAGCTGTGTGCAATACGCAGAGAGAGAAGAATAATGACAGCGAGGGGAGCCAATAGGCAGATGAGTTCTGCAGAATTCTCCAAGCGCCATTTTCTTCCACACATTCCTTTCATGGTGGGAGGGTTGTGTTGTAGCGGCCATTTTGAGCAGGAAATAGTTGTTTTTTTACAAGCGGCGTTGTTTTCTCCAGACTCCTGGGACTGTGGCAGTGAATTTTCTGTCCTCCAAGCTGTGTGATATCTGGTCTGCGATATGGGTTTTGAAGAGAAATAATAATACATGAGCAGACAGGCTGCTATATACTCATCCAGTATACAGCGTTTATATAGTACAACAACAAAAGTAAACCAGAATTAAAGAATGTTATCCAACTTTGGTTAACCAATTACAATTGGCCAGGGCTCCAAGTGCTTCCTTGGCTGCGCCCTCTCTGGGGGGCTAACCCCCGCATGGGGGAACCATTGCCTTAATCCAACCTTTTAGTGTGGTGTCCACAATAGTAGACATGATGGTCTTCAATCTTTAAACCATAAATCACATCTACTCATGAATATTTCCTTAAAAAATACATAATTTTTTGTGTAAGGCTATGTCTCCACACAGGGCAGCCGTCAGAAATCATGGGGCCCCGTACAGCAAAAATGTCCGGGCCCCATGACTGGGTTGCTAGCAGAAACCCCCCCTCCCTCCCAAGTGGGCTGTTCTATCGTACACAGTGGCAGTCCAGAAAGACAGTGAACAGAAACTGCTGTTACGTTCAGGCAGCACGCCGGGGCCCCAACTTGCTGACCGTCGGGCCCCCCTAGCTGCCCGGGCCGAGAGTCCCCTCTGTCCCCCCCTGACGGTGGCCCTGTCTCCACATCGTTTTGTGATTCATCGGGACCCCTAAGTTATGCACAGGGGTCTCAATGGATCACATACACTTTACCTGCTCGGCAGATGCTCTGTTCTCACAGCGCTGAGCCGTTCCGCCGATGCAGGGGTTAGCAGCACATTAACCCCTGCATTGGCGGATGTCTGAACAGAGACAAGTAAAGTATATGTGATCTGTCGAGACCCCCACCAAGCGCGGAACGACTACGTTTACCCCTGCATCAGCAGATGTCTGAACAGAGACAAGTAAAGTGTATGCGATCTGTCGACGTCCACCAAGCGCGTAACGTAGGGGTCCCAACAGATCACCAACCACTGTGGAGACATAGCCTAAGTAAATCCATACCACTGAATAATTTCCATAAATGAATAATTGATTTCACTTAAAATGTTGAAGTTTATGCCGACGAATGATTAAAATTATCACGATAAAAATTTTTTTGTCATTTTTAGATTTTTGTAACAAAATTAATTTGAAAAAATTATTTTTTTCTAATTTCAATTGTGTTTGTGAATAAAATATTTGCTTTTTAAAAAGTTGTCGCGACACTTCTGATTTTTTTTTTTACCTTAAAACAAAAGTGATAAAACACAACCCGTGGCGAGGATTCTAAAAATAGAATTCATCCAGCGAGCGTGTTAAAATAATATTATTTGCTTTTGTTAAGTGAATCAGCCGCATTGTTCCTGCGCTCCTCCCGCTCCGAGTTCCCCTTACAGAATGTTTCATTATGGTATAATACGATCCAAGCCGGTCGCACTCCGCAAACCCCACCCCCCCCTCGCTCCATATTTGTCTGAAATCCGCAAAAAAAAAATTATTTACATGCATGAGAGGAAATAATGGAGTTGGAATTGAAGTTGTTGAAGCAAGAAATGATCATATGGCTTGTAGTATTATCTGTAACTCGCCTAAATACAGGTATCAGCCGTCCAAAGCGCTCCACCAGCTCGTCGCTTTTTATTATTATCTTTCATTTATATAGCGCCAAAATATTACGCAGCGCCGTACAATACATTAGAGTGGAGAAACAACACACAATAACACACAGGTACAGGTATGACATAGGAGGAGTAGAGGACCCTGCCCG
>CM070034.1:166977436-166992575 GCA_036250615.1 Ptychadena robeensis
GATAATGTATCACAAAATGAAAAGGGGGTGCCCCTGTAGGGAAAATGTGGGAACCACTCTGATATACTTAGATGTCCTGACGCCCCAGATGCAACACCAAAGTTTCTTTGGCCATCATAGTGATGTGCTGACTCAAGATGCACATCCACGTTTTGACTAGCCATATAGTAGATGTCCTGACCAGATGTCCCAAACAGTTTTACCATATACTAGATGCCTGGCCAATGCACACCAATGGTTGTTCCTCATAATAGTACTGTCTTGACCCAGGATGTCTACCCTCCAACGTGTAGACTTGGTCACACACAGTACTATGTCTCTGGGTACTGCAGATGACACCAGACGTTTGACCATATCGGTATATGTCCCTGACGCAGCATGACACACCGCACGTTTGACCATATACTGTACAGTGGTATTGCCAATCGTCCTCATAACTGGGGGTGGCGCTGTGGACCGTCATTTTCGTATCCTTCAACCATTTGTTTCACATACGGACAAGGAAGGGGGCTTGACATAAGTGCATCCCTAAATAGAAAAGGCGGGCCCCTGCAAGGAAGTTTGTGGGAACCACTGAATATAGTAGATGTTCGACCACAGTGCACACCACCATTTTGGCTCATGTAGATGTCCTGACCAAGATGCACGGGCACCCTAACATTATCTTATGACATAGTTAGTACACATGTCCTGATCTCCAGATGCAGCACCCACCAACGTTTGACATATACTAGATGTCTCTGTATTAAGCCAGATGCACACAAACGTTTGGCCTAGATAAATGTCCCCTGACCAGATGGAAGCCACACGTATTGACATATACCGTAGTAGATGTCACATGACCAAATGCATTACCAACGGGGGTCATATAGTAGATGTCCTGAGCATCGTATTGCACACCAACTTTTGACCATACAACTTTCGTACAGTATGTTCCCCAAACTGGGGTGCGGGCGGCCCTCAATTTCTTACAACCTTGTTTTGACTAGGGAGGAAGGTGGGCTTGATATGCTCCCCTACAATAGAATAAGGGGTGGACCTTTGCAAGGAAAAGTATATGGGAATCACTGATATAGTAGAATGTTCTGGTACCATCGAATTGCATACCCACCATTTGGGCCACTATAGTAGATGTCCTTTTACCAGATTGCACAACACAACGTGTTGGTCATACATACGTAGATGTTCCCTGAGCCAATCAAACCACTTTTGGCCATAGTAGATAGCTGACCAGATGCCCAAACGCAAGGTTTAGGTCATACAGTAGATGGCCTGACCATATGCCAACAAACATTTGGCCATAGAAGATTTCCCGAAGGAATCTTGAAAAAAAAACATAAAACCAGGAACTATTACATTCTGACCAGATTGCACACCAACATCTGGCCATAGTCGTATCGTGCTTTCGGTCAGATGCACACCAACATTAGCCATTAGTAGATGTGTCCTGACCAGAGGGCCACACCAATATTTAGCCATAGTAGATGATACCTGCGTCTACCCTGTATGCACTCTACCAGCTGTTTTGCCGCATACTAAATCGGATGGCTCTTGGTCACAGAGGCCACCCCCCATAAGTTTTTCCCTCCATACATAGATTATACTTGTCGTTACTGACCCCAGGACCATGCCCCATATAGAGCCATCTTGGTTGACCCACCCCTTAGTAGATGTTGACCCCTGACACCAGATGCATGTTAGCGCCCATCAGTACATTGTACCACCATACGGTAGGAATTGTCCTGGACCTCAGATGCTAGCCACAACATTTACCCACCTTTAGCCATTTCGCGTTCCGTTTGTCCGTCCCCTTCGTGTGGTTCATGCTACACACTCCCATTCCTCCCTATTCAAACACAGGTTAAGAATGAGGGCCCGCCCCCCAGTTTGGGAACCACTGTACTATATAGTCAAATGTTGGTGTGCATCTGACCAAGACATCTACTATATGGTCAAACGTTCGTGTGCCTCTGACCAGGACATCTATTTTATGATCAACCGATGGTGTGCATCTGACCAAGACATCTACTATGGCCAAAAGTTGGTTTGCATCTGGTCAGGACATCTACTATATCGCCAAATGTTGGTGTGCATCTGACCGAAGCATCTTTTGTATTGCCAAAGGTTTGTATGCATCTGACCAGGACATCTATTATATGGCCAAACATTGGTATGCATCTGACCAGGACATCAGCTATATGACTATATGACAAATGCTGGTGTGTATCTGACCAGCATATCTACTTAATGACCAAACCATGTGTATCTAACCAACACATCTATTATATGGTCAAATGTTGGTGTGCATCTAACCAAGACATCTACTGTATGGCCAAACATTGATGTGCATCTGATCAGGTGTCTATCCCACCACCCTCCTGGAATTACTAGCCTGAACCCCTTTATGTTATATAGAGTGAATCTGACCAAGGAAGAGGTGCTCAAGCATAGATGGCCAAACTCCATGTCAAAATACTGTCTTGTGGGAGGATTCAACATACTCAACACTCTATAGCTCTAACACCATCCAACAACCATCAAAGGTACACAAGACATGGACTCCCTAGGTGATAAAGGAATAGTTCAATGGTAACATTTGAAGAACTAGGTCAAGTTGGGGCTTTCAAGAGAATCAGTCTTCTGACAAGCAAAGGGATAGAGTTCCTTCCTTGTTTGCAGCCAGGTCTAGAATCACCAGTGTTGGAATAGCTTGATCATCCACCCAGGTCAACCCAAGGCAAGAGATCGTCAGTCCATTGGGTGTTCTAGGGAGCCCAGTTCATGGTCTTTATGAACACCGTGGGTATAGAGCA
This sequence comes from Ptychadena robeensis, assembly GCA_036250615.1. Lineage (NCBI taxonomy): Eukaryota > Metazoa > Chordata > Amphibia > Anura > Ptychadenidae > Ptychadena > Ptychadena robeensis. The sequence goes on from CM070034.1 coordinate 166,980,250, forward strand.
ACTGGTTAGAGTTGTATACCTGCCATGCTAGGATGAACATGTATGCACTTGTAAGACCACAAAGACACATAAATGGTATTTTTTTTATTCCAAAATTTTATATTGTCCATAAATAGCTCCTTATCCCTTCAAGTTCCACTAATATCTTCTGAGCAATGCTCAGGTGAATGTGGCATTGGATGTTCTCATTTATATGATGACTGCCCATGATGACTAAATGGTGACTCAACACCCTGTAGCTTTAACACCATCCAACGACCATCCACGATACACAGGATATAGAGTCCTTAGGTGAAGAAGGAATGGTTCAATGTTCAAGTTTAAGGTAATGGGTCAAGTTGGGGCTTTCAATAGACAGAGTTGGAATACCTTGATCATCCATAAGTTAACCCAAGGCAAGAGTTCTTGGGTCCATTGGGCATTCTAGAGAGCCAAGGTACATAATTCATGGTCCTCACGAATACCATGGATATAGAGCAACTGGTTAAAGCTGTATGCTAGGATGGTCATGTAGGCACTTGATGTCTAATGTAAATACAGCAGTGTAGACAATGCAAATATGGAGGCTTATCCCCTGTACCTTGTGTGGGTTGGTTACCACTAGGAGTGGCAGGGGAGTTGACATATCTTTGATGAAGTGATATATTGCCCATAGTCCCTTCAAGTTCCATTAATATCTTCTGTGCAATGCTCAGGTGGAAGTGGCATTGGATGTTCTTGCTTATATGATGACTGACCATGATGACGATGAATGATGACTCAACACCCAGTAGCTTTAACACCATCCAACAACCATCAAATATATGCAGGATATAGAGTCCTTGGGTGAAGAAGGAATGGTTCAATGTTCCCCAACTTGGCCCATTTCCTCAAAGGTGAAGAAAGAATGGTTCAATGTTAAGGTTTGAGGAAATAGGTCAAGTTGGGACTTTGAAAAGACTCTGTCTTCTAATAAGCAAAGGGACAGAGTTGGAATAGCTTAATCGTCTATAAGTCAACCCAAAGCAAGAGTTCTCTGGTCTATTGGGTGTTCTAGAGAGAACACCATGGGTATAGATGGTTAGAGCTGTATGCTAGGATGGTCATGTATGCACTTGATGTCTAATGTGACTACACCAGCGTAGACAATGCAAATAGGGAGGCTTATCCCCTGTGCCTAGTGCGGGTCATAGAGACCTCATAGGTCACATGTTCAAGTTAGTCTAGTTGGTTACCACTAGGAGTAGCAGGGGAGTGGGCATAGGCTAAATATATGGAGCCCATGGAGGTCCATTGAACATTTAATTTTGATCTTCATGCAAAAGACCACAAAGACACTTCCATGGTAATTCTTTGATGCCAAAGTGTTATATTGTCCATAATCCTTTCACGTTCTACTTATATTTTCTGAGCAATGCTCAGGTGGAAGTGGCATTGGATGTTCTCATTTAAATGATGACTGCCCATGATGACTGAATGGTGACTCAACACCCTATAGCTCTAACACCATCCAACAATCATCAAAGATACACAGGATATAGAGTCCTTAGGTGAAGAAGGAATGGTTCAATGTTAAAGTTTGTGGAAATGGGTCAAGTTGGGGCTTTTAATAGACAGAGTTGGAATACCTTGATCATCCATAAGGCAAGAGTTCTTGGGTCCATTGGGCATTCTAGAGAGCCCAGGTACATAATTCATGGTCCTCATGAATACCATGGATATAGAGCAACTGGTTAAAGCTGTATGCTAGGATGGTCATGTAGGCAGTTGATGTCTAATGTAAATACAGCAGTGTAGACAATGCAAATATGGAGGCTTATTCCCTGTACTTTGTGTGGGTCACATGTTCAAATTAGTTTAGTTGGTTACCACTAGGAGTGGCAGGGGAGTTGACATATCTTTGATGCCAAAGTGATATATTGCCCATAATCCCTTCAAGTTCCATTGATATCTTCTGTGCAATACTCAGGTGGAAGTGGCATTGGATGTTCTCGCTTATATGATGACTGACCATGATGATGATGAATAATGACTCAACACCCTATAGCTCTAACACCATCCAACAACCATCAAATATATGCAGGATATAGAGTCCTTGGGTGAAGAAGGAATGGTTCAATGTTAAAGTTTGAGGAAATGGGCCAAGTTGGGGCTTTCAATAGACCCTGTCTTCTGATAAGCAAAGAAACAGAGTTGGAATAGATTGATTGTCCAGATGTCAACCCATGTCAAGAGTTCTCTGGTCCATTGGGTGTTCTAGAGAGCCCAGGTATATAATTCATGGTGCTCAAGAACACCATGGGTATAAAGCAACTGTTTAGAGCTGTATGCTAGGATGGTCATGTAGGCAGTTGATGTCCAATGTGACTACACCAGTTCACCAGTAGGTCACATGTTCAAGTTAGTCTAGTTGGTTACCACTAGGAGTGGCAGTGGAGTGGGCATAGGCTGAATATATGGAACATTTAATTTTGATCTTCATGCACAAGACCACAAAGACACTTTCATGGTAATTCTTTGATGCCAAAGTGTTATATTGTCCATAATCCCTTCAGGTTCTACTTATATCTTCTGAGCAATGCTTCGGTGAATGTGGCATTGGATGTTCTCGCTTAAATGATGACTGACCATGATGACTGAATGATGACTCAACACCCTATAGCTCTAATACCATCCAACAACCATCAAAGATACACAGGATATAGAGTCCAGTTGGGACTTTGAAAAGACTCTGTCTTCTGATAAGCAAAGGGACAGTTGGAATAGTTTGATTGTCCAGATGTCAACCCATGTCAAGAGTTCTCTGGTCCATTCGGTGTTCTAGAGAGCCCAGGTACATCATTCATGGTGCTCAAGAACACCATGGGTATAAAGCAACTGGATAGAGCTGTATGCTGGGATGGTCATGTAAGCAGTTGTGACTACAGCAGTGTAGACCATGCAAATATGGAGGCTTATACTATGTCTAGTGGGAATCACAGGGACCTTATGAGTCACATGCTCCAGTTAGTCTAGTTGGTTACCACTAGGAGTGGCAGGGGAGTGGGCATAGGCTGAGTATATGGAGCCCATATCAGTTGAACATTTAATTTTGATCTTCATGGGCACAAAGACACTTTAATGTTAATTCCAAAGTGTTATATTGTCCATAAATAGCTCCTCATCCCTTCATGTTCCATTCCCTTAATATCTTCTGAGCTCAGGTGGAAGCGTTCCATATCATGTTCCATATCTTCTGAGCTCAGGTGGAAGCGGCATAGTTGGATGTTCTTTGATGATGACTGACCAAGAACAAGGCAAACATAATACTATTCTGTCTCCTACTTTCAGCACTGAGACAGAGAAAAAAAAAAAAGTCATGCGGTTCCTTGTGCTTTATTCTTGGGAGATGTGTTGAACATTCCTAATTTCCATTTTTAATTTGCATTTTAATTGCCTGTCTCAGTCTTAAATGAGAAGGGTAATCAGAAGAGAACTCTCGCAGCCTAGCTGGCTGGTTCTGCAACATTTAAACAGAGAAGAAAGAAAAAAAAATATCATTTCCCTGTTTACTTTTTACACCATTGTTTACCAAAGCTGAACACGAAAGTTTCTGAAAGTTTTCCAAACTGTAGAAGTGACATTTACAAATAATTAGAGGAGGTTATCGAGGCTGCGGATATTTAACGGATGGAGGTAGAGGGCTAAAGCTAGGCACACACGGGTAAATCTGTAAAAAGATTTTGATTGATTGTACTTTAATGTGTTTACAAATCTACCTGTGTGTGCCTTCCTTCGGGTGGGATCAATAGAGCCCACTCGAAGAAACACGATTGAGCCGGGTTCCAACATGTTGGAAAACCCCGCTCAATCTCCATTACTTTGCATGGAGACGTGAGTCTACATGCAAAGTATTGGAGCAGCTGCTGCAGCCTGAACTCTGCTGTCAGTGTGAAGGGGGCGGGGCCAGCACTTCTCCGGGTGGGGCAGGCTGCCTTTTCCCCCAGCTCACAGCCCGTGATTCACACGTGCTGCGAGCTGGAGAGAATGAGTCCCCAGGGTCCCCATTGAACGGGAATCGGTGTACACATTGATTTACATTCAATTGATCCCCCCGATCAATCACAGTGTGGGGTCGATTGCACGGGAATCTTCCTGTGTGCCTGGCTTAAGGGTTTTAAGTGGAATAATATCATTTCACAAGTAGTCCCTAGAAGACTGGTGAAGTTTTCCTTCTATGGTCATGACCTGTGCCGTTAATAGAAGACGGGTGAAGTTTTCCTTCTATGGTCATGACCTGTGCCGTTAATAGAAGACGGGTGAAGTTTTTCTTCAATGGTCGTGACCTGTGCCATTAATAGACTTTTGGGGGCCCTATCCTTAGCATGTTTCTTGGCTGGGGCCCACTGCCAACCGGGGGGGTGGTATTGGCTGCTCCTCCTTACCAATAAAACTGCACTGCCCCCATCGAAAGACACAAGTGGCCATACGGGCACATGCCTCCTTCCTCCTCTTCCTCTTTGATAACAACCCCCGTGGCAGGCCACAGAGACATAAGAGATGTGGTATAGGTGAGGTGAAGAACTGTATTGGCACAATGCTCCTCCTTCCTCCTCTCCTACAATACCACACACCTGTACACCGTTTGGCCGTGTTTCCACTTAGGCGATTAACCTGCGGAATCACCGGCAGGCGATCGGCTATTCATGTCTATGGGAGCGATGAGGACCAAAAAAACACATGTGATTTTATCAATGGGGACAAGCCCATTCAAAATAGTGTAGGCGATTGACAGAGATTCGGCAGGCGATTGAAAATCGCATGTGGGAACATTTGTGTTGGCCAAGAAGGGCGCAGGGAACCCACTGGGTCCATGGGGCTCTATGCACTCGCATATTGGCCCTGGTCCTGACTGGTGTTGATAACTACATAGCTTCCTCCATGTTACTAAATTCTTTCCTGTGCAGTTCTGCTTGTTGCCACACCTTGATATCCCTGTCAGGTCTACTGCTGTGTAGAATAATTATTCCGAATATCAGCCCTTCAACAATTCGCCAAGATCTTGAATATAGCACTATATCATGAATATTTGAGATCCTGGGGAAAGTACCATGCATTGCATTCACAATATGTGTATGTACAAGTGCCGATTTTCACAATGAATTACTTCTATAAGCGTTGTCTCATGTGGTGATTACACTGCAGCAATTTCACATTCTACCACTAGATGTCTCAAATGACTAGTTGTTTGCCCTCTGCTGTCATTTTTGGGCGCAGCTTCTCTAGTAAGACTGACCAATCAAGAAATCCCTTATTGAACACAATATTGTCCTGAAATTATTTTATTTATGTACAAGAAAAGAAAGAAAAACAATCACAGAAAAAAAAATGTAAGCAAATATGCCACAAAAAATATGAGACCGCTGATCTCTCCTTCTGAAAATACTGCCTGCCTGTTATACTGATCCTCAGCTTCATGTCTTTAAGTGGACTTGTCCCACACCAATATGCAGATAGGGAGTTCTGACTTTTTTCTGACCTTATACCCACTTCACTTCAATGGTTTAGAAAATACTACAAGCTAGAACAAGGGCGGGCAAACTTATTGACTTAGGGGCTGCAATTTGACCAAGAGACCGGTGTTCAGAGACATTTTCCTACTCTAACAACTGCGCATGCACAGAAAGCCCCAATTATTCGGAATTTCAGGGTTAATCTTATGAATTTCGGGTGTCATGGTGAGGGTTAAGGTTAGGGGGTTCCAAGGGTTAGGGGATTGGGGAGATTCAATTAATTTGAACCCCCCAAACCCCTAAAACTCACCCCCTACAGTCAAGCACCACTAGTCTTAACCCCCCCAAACCCCTAACCTTGACACCTGAAATTCGTAGTATTAATCCTGAAATTCTGCATGCGCAGTTGTAAGGGTAGGAAAATATCTCAGAACACCAGCATAGGTGTCTCAAGTCCTCACATCCTCTGCATTTTTGAGGACATGTGGTGGGGGCTTGACCGGGAGAGACAGCCCAATGTCAAAGTTCAGACGCCTCTAGGCATTGCCTCCGGTACCGGTGTTCTGAGATATTTTCCTACCCTAACTGTGCATGCACAGAAATCCCTAATCTTTCGGAATTTTAGGGTTAATATTACGAATTTCAGGTGTCAAGATGAGGGTGAGGGGTTAAGGTTAGGGGTTCCAAGAGTTAGGGGAGGTTTGATTAAATTTAACCCCCCAAACCCCTTAACCTAACCCAACAACCCCTTAAACTCCCCCCTACAGTCAAGCACCACAAGTCCTAACCATAACCCCCCCCCCCCCCCCCCTCATCCCATAACCTTGACACCTGAAATTCATAAGATTAACCCTGAAATTCCGAAAACTATTGCTTTCTGTGCATGCACAGTTGTAAGGGTAGGAACATATCTCAGGGTAGGAAAATACCTCAGAACACCAGCACCAGCAGGTGTCTCAAGTCCTCGCATCCTCTGCATTTTTGAGGACGTGCGGTGGGGGCTTGACCGGGAGAGGCAGCCCAGTGTCAAAGTTCAAACGCCTTTAGTGCATTGTCTCTGCCCATTACAGGGAACAAGCACAGGGCAGCCAGAGCATGTTATCACTAAAGATGGTGGAATTTTTCAACTTGCTAACTTTATGAGCTTATTGCAAGGCCTCTGAAAATTGCTGGAGATGTAGAGAAGGGTAGTGGGAATATCTGAAAAAAAGTATGCCTCTAGCACATGTAGTTTTTGTATACATTAAATTCAAAAACAAAGTCAAAATTCCGATGTACGACATTTTGACTTGACTTTGAAATCGTCAAAATCTGGAAAAAAAAAAACAAGGTGACTATGGACCAGATTAGAACATTAAGCGGGCCGTATATAATCCCATGGCCATGTGTGAGCTAGAGGTTCAAGCATGAGAGAGAGGCAAATTTTCAGGAGGTCGGCAATGTCTACCCTCCTGCAGGCAGGAATACTGTAAAGACTGTAAAGAAGATAATTCAGAAATATACGACAACTTAGCTTCACAACAAACACAACTGTGCTTTGCAGAAAAGGCGCAGCTACCATGCTGCGTGGAGAGAGGCACGCCGCAAGAATCGCCAACTTAACGGAGCAAATGAAAATACTTAGAGAAGTCTTGACAACTAGTCAGAGCCGCTTCCATGTTCCCAAATAGAGTTTCAACATGAAAACAGTTTGTTATCCCTTTTTAGTCTTGTAACTGTGCTTTTCATAATGTAACTAACATAACCATCCTCACCGAAAGGCAAGAGAAATAAGGACGTATCGGCCTCATCTGCATAATTCACTGAAGAAATGAAGATAAAAGGATGTAATAAAATATGAAAAGACATTGTCCATGTGTCGCTGTCCTACTAGTCTTATGCCCATCGCTGCATACCAGCCGACCTACCAGGTGGCATGGTTGGGTACTGAAACCTCTCTGGCTGTTCATTGGCTTACACAAAGAGCAAGTTTTTTTTAGGGGGCGGAGCTGAAACATCAAAATAACTGCAAGCTTTGAAGATGGTGCAATGTGGCCATGATTGAAGGTGCTCAATAGCAAGGTTTACTTCGATAGCAGTCTTTATGATTGTTTGAACACAGTTTGTTACTTGACCGGAGCGGCCGTTTAAGGAAGGGCTGGTGTGACCTCATTCGTGGGTATCGGCCTCGTTTGGATGGTTCCAATAGTACAGGCCGGTAATACTTCGTACAGGCCGGTAATACTTTGTACAGGCCGGTAATACATAGTGCAGGCCGGTAATACATACTACAGGCTGGTAATACTTAGTACAGGCCGGTAATACAATTGTGCGTATCCTGCATATCCAATAAAACATGTCCACCTACATGTCCAATTATCCATTTACCGTCCTTATGGAAGTGCAGGCAGAAAGTCAGCGGCGGTTCCTCTAGTTAGCTTCGAGCCATCTGAGGTTTCGTGCTTATACGTTGTTGGAGTCACGTGTTCCTTGGATTCGGCAAATCAATTACTATAGGAGGATTCACTGGCTGATAATTCACAGTACATACTGAGGAATTGACGTACGTAGTGGTCCCGTCCGCCATGACTCCATAGCCTGCAAGAGAGGAAGCCCAAAAAGTTGCCTAATTTTAACGCCACACGTGCAATTTGATCCTCATCTCCACTCAAACATTTATGTATGCCAGTGGTTCCCAAATGTTCCCTGCAAGGCCCCCTTTTTGAAATAGGAACACAGGTTCAGATTAAGGGCCATTTCACACTAGCTGTGTTTGTATTGGTGGAACATTCAATATTCACATAGAGAGTAAAGGCCCCCATACACGTGTCGGATTCGCACCGGATTCCGCCACGATCGATTCCGGGCGCGTGCACGCGAAACGATCGTGCCGGAATCGCATGCAGCCCACCTTGTCCGATCGATCAGGTCCGATCGTTCAGGGGCCCAGAATCGGATCCGACGGAGAACCAACATGTTGGTCTTTCTCATCCGATTCTGCCCGGATCAGGGGGAGTTGCCATTTGTGAGGTGGAATCTGAGGTGGAATCGCACACGGAATCGTGCCGGAATCCGCTCGGACAAGGTGGTATGCTGCGATGGATACTCTTAATTGGCCGATTGATCACACCTGCGATTCCTGGCACAATCGCCGGAATCGATCGGATGATGAATCGATTGGACATGGAATCCGACACGTGTATGGCTAGCTTAACATGCACTCTACTTACTGTCTCCCTCATGGTTGTCTTTCTGCTTCCCTCTCCCTCAGGGAGATCTCTCTCCCCCCTCTTTAGCAGAGGTCTCAGAGTTTTACCTTAGATGACCCTCTGGCTGCGCCTCCCCCGGAATACCTCCACGCTCCCCCAGTTTGGCCTATGATGTATAAGATCCTTACTGGTAGTAATTTTTGTGGTGTATGGGAAACGCTCATTACTCACTGCATCGCATATAAATTTGCATGAGAATGAATGGTAAAATATGTACCTTTGGAAACCTGTCTTCCCTACGGTAATGCATAGCGCAGCAACACAACGCATATAGTGTGAAACAGAGCATAGAGGTCTCTTGGTGGGACCGCCCCTATGTCTCCCACCATCGCCAGTGTGGTCACCTTGGCTCCCCTCGTTCACTGCTCGTACAACTTTTTAATCCTGTCTTTGCAGATACGAGGTGAAGCAACCTAAAGGTGCCCATACACACAAAGATATGCGCTAGATTGATGGCCACTTCGAGTGCTATGCACGTTCACAGCCATCTATCTAGTACAACTAAATCACAGTTGACCTCCATTGCTTTGAATGGGTTCCCATGCAAAACATTGGCTGGCGCAGCAGTGCTGCACCTAGAGCTCCTTTATTATCGGGCTCAGCCCGATGACGTCATCTATCTCATGGGCATTAGTGATGGCTGAACTGTCCACAAGGTGCTGGAGATATAACATAAACAGAAGAAAACTAGAACTTATATCTTGAATTGGGCTTCCAATAAGGGGCCCACACTCACCTTCATGAATGTGACCAAACACGTGTAGTCTCGGCTGTACCCGCCTCTGTACTGTGTTCAGCAGCTCCACGCAGCCCACCCGCTGTAGTTTTTTGGGCACCCAATCTAAAAAACCTGCAAATAGATGATGGTCGTGATTAGTCCGAAAAAGTCTACAAGAGTCATTTATACATTTGTATGGTGGCCATATTCTAGGTTCATCTGTAGCGTAAACCTTTTAGAGATGCTGACTGTAAAGCCCCTGAGCATGGTATCATCATCAACATTGCTGGAGATGTAGAGAAGGGTTGTGGAAACATTGGGGAAAAAAGTATTGCTCTAGCACATGTAGTTTGTGTCTAAATTTCAAAATAAACCGATTTTCATAATTTTGAATTGACTTTGAACTTAAGAACTTTGCAATTAACTCAAAATCATCAAAAAAAATTCAACCATCTCTAGAACCTTTTAGCAGGAGCGTTTCTTCAAAGGCCTCTGTTAAATAAGTAAGGAGTCTGCACAACTTTCTGGTTACATTCCAAAGAAAAAACTTTACTTGAAATTGGCATGAGTATGTAGATCCCAGGTGCCCAATGCCATGCCAGAGTTTTGTCACTTACATGGCAGTAGTGATCTTTGCAGTCCCTTAAACCTGGTTGCTAGGCCTATCTACTGCAGGGACGCCTTGGCTGATGACACAGGAGCTCACTGAAGCTGCTCAGAGCATGAATCTCATTTATACCCTTTATGACACTCAGGGCACCCCTGTTCCGGCCTGAACCCCATACTGTATAAGGATGAACATTAACTGTTTCATTGCCAAACGAATGTATCGCCTGGAGCAGAGACGCAGGCTAGGTGGAGGGCGGCTTGACCCAGGGGAGCTGGCCTGGGACGTCGGAAGAGGTGAGTAGGCGGAGATGGAAGGAGAGGGGGCGGAGACAACAGAGCTGATTTAAGCCGGCCAAACAGGAAATGCTTCCTCTTTGGCCAGTGATCGTCACCCACCCGCACTCCCTGATGTTTTTTTGATGTGTTTTCCTTTGTTTTGTTCTGTACTAATTGTTTTTTGTCACAGCAGGGCGGAAGCTCGGCAGTGCCGCAGGAATAGATTGGAGCTGGGAGAAGTTATGTGGCGTGTCAGTACTGAAGGGCAGCCACTTAGATGGTAAAACTGGGCGGGGCTTAGGCACTCCCTGGAGTGAATAGAAGGATGTACCCATCGAGCCAGTATTGGAGGGCTGGTGGCCGGTACGGTTTGGAGAGAAGACCACGGGGGGCACTGTCGAGTTTTTCCAGGAGTAATGTTATTATTTAAACGGTTATTTAAGGTTAAAATTTTATTTAAATGTTATTTATTTGGAGAATTGGCTGTGGCCAAAAGTTAGTATTTTTCCACTAAATCTTCTTATAAAGCTTTTAAACTAAAGTACGGCCTCTGTCTTTATTTTAGTATAAGGGGTTTAGTGGGTAAGGTACAGGGTCTCAGTAATCCCTGGGTCATGTGCATTCTACCGTAGTGAACTTCCAATACACTATAGGCCGAGGCCCAAACCACATAGATCTTTGGAAACTGCATTGGAGCTGTATAGCAGCAGTTTTGTCACTTGATCATGTAGCCCCCCTATGGGTGCTAGAGTTAAGTGAAGTAAAGGGTTAACTTGGTGAGGTGAGCGTTAACTTGGTTTTCTCTTGGCAGGTGCAGCTTGTACATTTTCCCTCCAGAATTTAGGCGGGAAATGTATCAAGTCTGTTCTGCCTGGAGATGACCTTTCAGCTAGTGACAACAGCAGCACCTGCCATCTACTTTGCAACATTTTGGAGGGAACATGAGTCATCCCTCTGGAATGTTGGGTGTGTCAAAAGGTATAAAAAGGTTCAGCTCTCTCAGCTCAGGGTCTCAGTGTGACCCAGGGACATTCCCCCTCCTGGGGCCCTGTTGGTCTGAAGCATTGCCTGTGTTCCTGTGTTCCTGAGGGCCAGAGCTCCCTCTCTGAGGCCTCTGCGATCCCTAGGGTAGAGACTTTGTAAAGTCTGCCCTGAGCAAAGAGCTGAACTCCTTCTGTCAAGTGGGCTGCACTACAAGGCCCAGCCAGTCTTCTGCCTTCTGAGAGCTGTGACTGGAGATGTGCTGGAGGACTGATTCTGGAGACCTGTCTGCCTGAGGTTCAAGTCAATACCAGGGGAAGGTGAGAAGTCAAGGCACAAAGCGTCCAGTTAGAGTCAAGCTAACCTGTCTACCTGAGGTGAGGAATACCAGGGGAAGGTTAGGAAGAAGGGCAAGGCTGTCAGCTAAGACCAAGGTCAAGGGTCAGGAGAAGTGTATTACAGAGAGAAGTGTGGGCAGAAGAAGTCCATATAGCAAAGTCTGTGTCCAGAGAGAAGAGTGTCCAGAGAGAAGTGTCCTGCTGTCAGTCTGGTGTCTCAGTGGTCAGCCATACCTGCTCCCTTACCCTCTCTCCCATAGAAGACTTGCCAAGTTCAATAAAGTTCAAAGCATCTACACTTCTGTCTCCAAGATTTTTATTGCCGCTGCCCAGTCCCATCATCACACTCAGCAGGACTAAATGGTCTCATTGCTACAATCAAATAAACACTTAATCCCCTGAGCACTGGTGACCTCCCAGCTGCTGTGCTCAGGTGGAAAGAGCACTTTGATAAAGACACTTTTAACTTCTTTATTATATCCGGGAAAAATCAAACAAGTTTTAAAATCTAACATTTTACCCTCTTCCCTTTCTCCTGCGCCCCCAGAGAGCTCTGCCGCAATCCTCAGTGGATGCACCAGTTCAGATTTCTTTCTGTTGCTGGATGTAGAGGTCGGCAGGCGTCCTCAAGCACAGAAGTAGTTCTGCTGTAGGAAACATCCTTGGCATCTTTCTAGACGTTCAC
>CM070034.1:167019306-167038742 GCA_036250615.1 Ptychadena robeensis
TAAAATTATTCCTCAAAAATACCACTTGCCTAATAATTCTGCACTCCCTGTATATGACATATGATACTATGCGATATGGATTTTTATTTAGTGGTGGATTCAAATAGTGTTGAGCTTGAATATTCGAATTGTGAATATATTCAACGAATATCGGCTATTCCAGAGTTTACAAATTTTGGAGGATATTCGCAATTCAAATACTTTATGCATATTGTGCATTGATATTATGCATTGGGAAGCTTATGGCCATGCATTGTGATTATATATTCGCAATGTGATAATAAATACCACATGACCATTCATTTTGAAGGTAACTGCGATGGGATTATAATTGTGAATATGGTCATATAAATATATATATGGTCATACACAGGGGAGCACATAAGTGGTACTTAAAAGGGTCCAAAACCTAGCTCTGCGTACCGGCATTATTGTTACACAGCTCATATGTGTACTAACAACTTGGAGGTGCTCCGTGTCTGGGCGGCCGCAGCTACATGTTACATGTATACAATGTATGTCACTTGGATAACCGCAGGGGAACATGAATAACTATGAAAGGTTGCAGTTAGGGGGGTGACATTGGGAATGTAAATTAATAATCCAAAAAAAGAAATTTGACTTCTAAGGGTGTTGGAGATCTGGGGGATGAAAGTCAGAGTAGGCATATGTAAGGGTAAAATCTGACAAGAGGAAAGCACTGTGTGACAGCTGGAATATGACTATGAAAGGATGACATTTGGACTGCAGGTAATCTCAGAAGATAGTTACTAAGTCAGAAAGTTTCCGTGTTTCACTACTGAGGTATGAGATCTGGGGGTTCAAACATTTTGTGCTGTGAGAGTTACATGTGACCCAAAGCCAGCTGGTGACCTGTGGATGGAGACAGCTTATCGGAGGATCAATCAGGAACAGGGAGGTCCATCTGCAGCAGAACCTACCATGCAGGTGGCTGACAGTGAGGGAGACAGTGAGGAAAAACACATATATATGGGGTAAGTACCAACCACCATCTCCTGGTACTCATCTGAGGAGCTCACTAAAAAAGTTACAGAACTTCTATCACTTTAATCGGGCTTTAAAGAGGACCTTTCACCTGCCTATCCAAAGTAGCCAGAAGCAAATACATATGTGTTAGTCCATAAGGTCCAGCATTGTCTTCCTTGTAAAATCCTTGTTGTGCTGCCATCTTCAACTGGCCATACTTGGGTCAATTCCTGGCTGATCAACCAACAATTGATTGCAATATTGTGACACAACTAATCGCCGAATGATCATTTGTTAATCGTTCAGTAAATAGATGCTCACCCCCTTTGGCAATCAATCCCTGGCCGATACTTTGGTCCCTTGGTAATGGCGATTGAACAGGTATTGAACATGTCAGATCCTTATTCGACCGACATTTTCTTGGAGCGGGATCAATGGCTCCAGGAGGGGAGCATTCAATTATAAGTGCTAAATTGACCTGTGTATATTCAGCTTTAGACCAGGAACACACGGCATGGTATATGAGCCATTCGAGGTTCCCGGCAGCAGCACGATGACGTCATAGCGCTGTGGCCTGGCATTGCAGGAGCTGGAGGCACAGCACTGCTGTGTTTTGTTTTGGTTTAATAGCCCAAGTTTGGGGCTTCTTGATACTCATGCACACCCAACCCACTTATAACCCTTCCACCACACCTACCCCAAACCTTGCTTTTCCCACCACTGAAACCCACTCTTTCACCTCCTACACATATTCCCTCCACTATTCCCCAGGTGAGATGGAATTTTGACTATCCTATCGCTACACTCTATATTTGCCCTTGATAATCTGGACAGACACTAATTCATTATAACAAATGCTGCCTCTTATTTTTCCCCCTTTGCACTTGACCAGAGGATCGCCCCCCTGTTCCTCCCTGTGACCCAACGACAGTGGCCCAGTGTTCATCCCCCCCCAGGTCCTACCTAAGGTAGGTCCATTTTCTATGCAGGATTAATGTTAAATCCTACTAAACAAATTCAACCCATATCCAACTTCCCCCTATCATATTCATTTTCCTTTTAACCAGAATTTCTCGACACCTCCAGAAGAAGATAGCCGAAACGTGTGTTCGAGGTGCCCTTACCATTTCTATCTTATTCTATGGACTCGGGATTAGGGATGGACCGAACTGTTCGCCGGAGAACAGTTCGGCGGCGAACGAGCATGTTCGCCCATCCTCTCGCCGGCGGACAGTACGGGTGTTCGACCCGCCCCGTTCGCCGACGAGAAGAAGAGGAGGAAGAATCTTTTCACTACAAGACCGGGCATGCAGCCGGTCTTGTAGTGAAAAATCCGGCTTGGAGCAGGAAGTGGAAGGCGGGGAATTTGAATGTGTCCGCGAACAGGGTGGACGGCGGACTTATTTAAAAGTCCGACCCGCCCGTTCGCGGACAGTAAATGGCGATGTTCGCCCATCTCTACTCGGGATTCTGAATATGGCCGCTGTCTGATTGATAGTGTTGAGCTCGAATATTCGATTTTCGAATATTTAGCTCGAATATCGCTATTTCGCCATTTCGCGAACATATCATCGGATATCCGACGCGATCGCGATTTTTCGCGAGTTATTGCGCTTCTATAATCGCGATCCATTGCAATAAATGGGATCGCGATTATATAATCGCAATGCGATTTTTAAAAACGGAAATGACGGATATTCTCCCAGTCGAATATCCGAGCTCCATTGACTTGCATGCATTGCGCATATTTGGTCGCATTGCGCTTTCTCGGATAATCGCAATTTCGGATTCCGCCATTCTCTATTGACTTCAATGTATTGCGCATATTTGGTCGCATTGCGCTTTCTCGGATAATCGCAATTTCGGATTTCGCCATTCTCCATTGACTTCAATGTATTGCGCATATGTGGTCGCATTGCACTTTCTCGGAAAATCGCGATTTCGAATTCCACCATTCTCCATTGACTTGTATGCAGTGCGCATATTGGGTCGCAATTGCGATTGTTAGATCGCAATTCATGTCGTAAGTGCGGATATTCGAGATTACGAATGTGGAATCGAATATTATGGCGGATATTCGCGAAAGTACGCGAATCCGAATATTGCCTAGTCGCTCATCACTACTGATTGAACGACCCCATCCTTCGACTTTTTATTCTTGGAATTAAAGATGAACTTTTAAAACTCACTGAACCTCGTGCCAAGAACTATTACCTTATGAACATCGAATTTTGCTGATTTTTAACCATTTATGTTGAGCTCCACCTATGTGGGAGCCTCACTGATGTTATGTGATTGGACTCTATTCTAAATATCTTTTCTTTAAATCCTCTACAGGAGGTTATTTATTAAATATAGGGGGGCCCCGCCAAAGTCCCCGTGCCTTGTCCCAACAAGGAAAACTAGGTGGGAAGATAGGCCATTACCTTCTGTCCTCTCTCCCCACCCTTCTGGTGTTTTTGCATATATTTTGGGATGGGGGCCTATTCCCTATAGGGTTGAGGTGACACTCCCATTATTTCCCTAGGAATCGAAAGCCTGCAGACGCCCACGGTGCAGATATATCCGCGCCCATTCTGTGCAATGGGCTCGTTCCTGCCACGGTCAGGGGGCGGCTGAGGTGCAGTCCGCCACCCAAAAACTCCATTCACTGCGTTCTTGAGAGTGGTCCGCACTCTTCCGCGGTCACTGACCACGGCCATAGAGGTGAATGCAGTTCTTAGCAGCGGTAATCGTGCCGCCAGCTTCTGCACAAGTGGAAACAAGCCCTCAGCTTAAACATTTTGACCAGAAATGTCTTCTATGTAAACCAAAGGTCTTCTTTGGTGACTAGAGATGGTCTAATTTTTTTAGGAAAAATGTCAAATTGCTGATTTTGTGAGTTCATTGAAAACATGGTATCATAAGCAAAATCGCTTATGAGAGAGGGGTTGTGAGAACATTACAAAAAACTAAGTATTGCTCTAGCACAGTGGTTCCCAAACTGGGGGGCACGATGGTATTCCCGGGGGGCTCAGGCCCTCATTCTGAACCTATGTTTGAATGGGGTGGGGCTTGATAATGTTCCTAAATAAAAAAAGGGAGGCCCTGCAAGGAAAGTTTGGTAACCACTGCTCTAGCACATGTAGTTTTTGCATCAAACAAGTTCAAAGTTATCAAAATGTCAACTTGACTTTGAACTCCGACAGAGAAAGAGCAGGGGAGCACAGAGCTGAGCTTGTAGCCTCTCTCTGTCACAGGCTGCAGGACACAGGTTGTCACCCCTCCTCCGATGCCACTGATGGTGTGCACCCCCTGTTATCTCTACATGGGGTGCACAGTGAACCACTGTGCTAGATCAATACTATTTTTTAGTGCTACCACAACCATATCCATATCAGCATTATGGGAGATGATACCTTGTTCGGGACTTTGCAATTAACTCCCAAATTAGTCGATCTTTTGTGACCATCTCATTGATGAAGAGGTCCCCAGTCCCTAGAAATGATAAAACAAGAAGGAAGCCTGAGCTATTCATATTTGTTTCATACTGCAATCCTCCTGCAGACTCCCTCGACGTGGCAGATTAAAATAACAGAACATCTTCTACCTTGTGAAGTGAGGACGCCTGCTTTGCATATTTTATTGGCAGCTATCTGCATTTCCATTTCGAGACTTTTCATTTTGTGGAGGATGACGCAATGTTACCCTAGATACCTCCACCTGAATGGGAGACGGGATTAATTGGTGTTAAAAGACTCCGCTTGCCTTTTTGACCTGTCAGACCTGAAGATTCGCTAAAGCCAAACCGAGCTCCAGAAGGCCGATGGACAACAGACATAGCATCGCCTATCCTAATGTCTTCAATGATATTCACTTTGTGACTAAAGCAGGGAACAGATGGCTCGATATAGGAGCCAACCGATGTTCCCTGAAGCATCGTAGGGACGTCATCACGCTGCTGTCAGATATCGGAGGAGCTGGAGAGACAGCTCTGCTCTCTCTCTAGCTCAGCCGATGCTTTGCATGGAGACCTGCGGCCTCTAGGCAAACCGACGGACATCAGCCGTGTTTTACGGTCATGTCCGATATCCCTGTTTTCGAGCGCGAAAACAGGGATTGGCTCTATTACAAAACAGGGATGGCGCTCAAAGTGGCCATAGAACTGCCCCATAGCTACATGTGTGTACCCTGCTTAAATGTGTCCACAAGTTCCCAATCATGGATATCACTTTCCTGAGCTTTATTCTACATTTCCATGCAAGTCATGTTGTCCAGCAACAGTGATGGGGTAAAACAACAAATTACAACATGGTCAGGGGGTCTGGAGTAATTTAATCACAGTAAAAATGTCTACTGTCTAAAGAAACTGCCTAATTGTGACATGTCTAGTATATGTGTACTCATTTGGTGGTGGAAGCAGGAGAGATAAAGGTAGATGAAAGTCACTGTATAGCAGTGGTTCCCAAACTTTCCTTGCAGGGCCCCCCTTTTCTATTTAGGAACATTATTGAGCCCCCCCCCTCCCTATTTAAACACAGTTTAAGAATAAGGGCCAGCACCCCCTGGAATACCTTCGCACCCCCCAACCACTGCTGTATAGTGAGGTAAAAGGGTCACCCCTTTGATTGTATTAGTGTAGTGACAGGGAATCGCAAAGTAGGGGTGATGTCCCCTTTAAGACACTGGCCTATGATGCCCCAGGGCTGGGAGTCTATTTAAGTCAAGGGACGGCCCCTGGTCAGGTGCTCAGTAGGGAAGAACCTGATAGGCATGGTGTGACTGGGCGAATGATCCACTCCCAGGCTATTGACCACAGCTTGGGGACAAATGTTTACTTCTATCTTAATACAACTAGCTCAAATAAATCTGAGAGAATTAGTCAACCACAGGAAGAGGCCACAATATTAATTTCTTATTTCATGACAGTAGACAAATAATAAGCATGTAAAATATATGAACTAAGATGCTTGTATGACACAACTCAACCACTAGCATGGTAGGGAAGATACATTTACATGGCAGAGATGATATTTGCAGTCCCTTAGTCCTGTATACTAGATCTAACTAAATTTACTGGATGAAGACACAGCAAGTGGCTCAGATGGAGAGAGTAGGAAAAAGACCCTAGGCCCCTCCTATCAATCATATTTATACCCTGTATGACACATCAGCACCTCCCCTGTACTAGGCAGAACCCCTATACTGTATAGGGGAATTATTTACCGTCTTACTGCCAAACTTACATGAGTTTTCTAGTAACATCTGTTACACTATAGAAGCAATATATGGCCAACACCAACCCCTAGCCCAATAGGAAAATTACTAACATGGCAGAGATGATCTTTGCAATGCCTTAGACCTGGATACCAGACCTAACTCCCACAGGGAGGTCCTAGATGAAGACACAGGAAGTAGCTCAGATGAAGAGTTGGAAAAAGATCAGTGGCCCCTCCTATCAATCACATTTATACACTGTATTACACATTAGCACCTCTCCTGTACCAGGAAGAAACCCTACACTGTATAGAGGAATTATTTATGGTCTTATTGTAAAACTAACATGTTTTTTCTAGTAACATCTGTTACACTATAGAAGCAATATTTGACCAACACCAACCCCTATCCCAATAGGGAAGTTACTAACATGGAAGAGATGAAGTCACAGGAAGTGGCCCAGATAAAGAGAGCTGTAAAAAGAACCTTGGCCCATCCTATCAAACATATTTATATCCTGTAAGACACATCAGCACCTCCCCTGTACCGGGAAGAAACCCTATACTGTGTAGAGGAATTATTTATGGTCTTATTGCAAAAATAACATGAGTTTTCTAGTAACATCTGTTACACTACAGAAGTAATATTTGGCCAACACCAACCCCTAGCCCAATAGGGAAATTACTTACATGGCAGAGATGATCTTAGCAATGCCTTAGACCTGAATACCAGACATAACTCCCACAGGGACGTCCTAGATGAAGACACAGCAAGTGGCTCAGATGAAGAGAGATGGAAAAAGATCAGCGGCCCCTCCTATCAATCATATTTATACCCTGTATGACACATCAGCACCTCCGCTGTACCGTAAAGAAACCCTATACTATATAGAGGAATTGCTTACGGTCTTATTACAAAACCAACACAAGTTTTCTTGTAACATCTGTTACACTACAGAAGCAATATTTGGCCAACACCAACCCCTAGCCCAATAGGGAAATTACTTACATGGCAGAGATGATCTTAGCGGTCCCTTAGACCTGGATACCAGACCTAACTCCCACAGGGACGTCCTAGATGAAGACACAGGAAGTGGCTCAGATGAACAGAGCTGGAAAAAGACCCTTGGCCCCTCCTATCAATCATATTTATACTCTGTATGACAGATCATCATCTCCCCTGTACTGGACAGATACCCTATACAGTGGCGTAGCGTGGGCTTTCGTCGCCCGGGGCCGACCGGAAATTTGCCGCCCCTCCTCCTCCCACCGTGCCGCCCCTCTATTTGCCGCCCCTCCTCCTCCCACCTTGCCGCCCCTCTATTTGCCGCCCCTCCTCCTCCCACCGGATCCTGTGTCAGGCTATGCCACACAGCGATGCCATCCCTGCCACCCAGGCACTCACCGTGGTCTTGACGGGGACGTAGAGCACTTGCTTGTCTCCGGGGGTCACGTCATCCGTGGTGCCAGGTGATTGCCGCCGCCCCTTTTGATACGCCGCCCGGGGCCATGGCCCCCTCGGCACCCCCCTCGCTACACCACTGACCCTATATTGTATAAAGGAATTATTTATGGTCTAATTGCAAAACTAAACTGAGTTTTCTTGTAACATCTGTTACACTACAGAAGCAATATTTGGCCAACACCAACCACTAGCCCAATAGGGAAATTACTAACATGGAAGAGATGATCTTTGCGGTCCCTTAGACCTGGATACCAGACCTAACTCATACAGGGACGTCCTAGATGTAGTCACAGGAAGTGGCTCAGATGAACAGAGCTGAAAAAAGAACCTTGGCCCCTTCTATCATTCCTATTTATACCCTTTATGACACAACAGCACCTCTCCTGTATCGGGAAGAACCCCTATACTGTATAAAGGAATTATTTACAGTCTTATTGGAAAACTAACATGAGTTTTCAAGTAACTTCTGTTACACTACAGAAGCAATGATTGGTCAACATGGTTAGCATGGTTAGATGGCCCAGTTATTGGGTGTCACTTTTTATTGGTAGGGAATGGTCTCTGGGACTTGTAGCTCTAGGAAGCCACAGGTTGCCCATCCATTCATTATACCGCAGCAGACAGAGACATTTCATTTACAGGAATCTGCGCTTTGCAGAAGCCGAAACAAATTATTCGAGAAATGAAAGGCAATGTGAAGCAGATTTCCCCATCGCTGCCACCTCCTCTCATGTCTGTCACTGCCTCCACTATTTTATACAATAGATATACATTGGTAATAATTAGCTCCTCTGGGACCGCAGGCAATAGAATCGCAGAGCAGCAGGGAAGCGTCACAAGGGAACGCGCGGCTTGTCAGGCGAACGGCTCTCCTTTGTAGTCTGACAATGGTGAAGTTTAACATATTTTTAAAGTGCAGCGTTCAGCAATCTAGGCAGGCAGGGAGCGCCGAGTTGAGATGTTACTTGCTAAAGTTTAAATTGGTGTCAGTTTTATTGTGGATCCGCGCAAAATTCCAGCTGATGTATTTTTTAAGGATTGCTTTCCTGGAATATCTTTCTCTGCGTGTTCCTATTAGATTCCAGGTAAAGTCAGATTTGTTACATACCCGGGCTTACGGTGTCTTGTCGGCAGCGGGGTGTGACTTAAAAAAAAAAAAATGACGACTGAGGCTTGTTAGCTTGGCAAGAAACTATCGCTCAGGGGTGATTTTTTTCTTCTTCTTACCATCCATATGTGAAGTTTACATTGCCCTGACGCATAGCCAGGGGCCACGGCACCACTTGTTCTGTGGCAGATAGAGATTTCACCTGTCATGACTAATAGGACAGAAAAGGAGCAGCAGGCGACAGGCAGGGTCCTTCCTCTGCTCACGCTACTCCTTTCCCCTATGAAAGAATTCCCTTGCAAGCTATATATTTGGGCATGAAGCTCTCATTTTTGGCTCCTAGTTCTGTTATCATGTGACTCCTACCGCACTCAACTAAAATCAATTAAAAAAAAATATTAAATCAATAAGAAAAATGTAACGCTGCATTTAAAATTAGATTTTTTTAGTATATGGATATAATATGTATTTCATTGTAGAAGGTAATTATTTATTTGTTCATTTTCTATATTCATTGACTTGTAGATTTAACAGGATGTAGAATTATATTTTCATTGAAGTGGATTGTTTACTTTAATGTTGGCTTTAAGGTCTCCATGGACTTCCTGTCCTGTCGACTTCCGGTCCCCACACAAGTATCGAGTGTGGACCGACAGATGAGCTGTGGAGTGCAGCGTGATGACGTCATCACTCCATCCTTTAGAGCAGTGGTGGGCAACTGAGTTGATATGGAGGGCCACAAGTGCGGCCCTCAGCATCCCTAAAGGGCCGCACATAACATTTTCAAACTATACAGAATTGTATAAGCAATTTTTAATGAAAGAATGACAGCCGGCATTGCTAGAAGATATACATAGTCATATACATTGTCAAAGGTTATGTGCCTCATAGATATATTTAAAGCCTTTGATATCTGTGGGGCTCATAACCTTTGATTCAAAGGTTATATGCTCCTATTCTCAGGTTATGTGACGCAATACAATACAATCCACCCTCATTCATTGTGGAGCATAGGGACTAGTCTGCTGATCCCCCGCCAAGAGGAGGAGAGGTGAGGGACTTTCTCAGGTCGCTGATTGGCTTTTATATACGTGTATCAGGTAAGTTTCTCGCCTCTCCTCCTCTTGTCAATGTGACAGGTGAGTTCCTATGCAATAACAGTTAGGGTTTGGGGGCCGCAAGTGGAGGACCACAGGGGGCCGCCGAAGAATACCCAAAGGGTCAAATGTGGCCCCTGGGCCGCAGGTTGGGCACCTGGGCTTTAGAGTATAGACGGGCAACCTTTGTGTGCCGGCAGTTCGACCAACGGCCAAGAGCGTGCACGCACATCGTCAGCAGAACATTCGTCCATGGCTCGCTACATGTATGGGGGTCTTTAACAGCAAGTGGAAAGATATTTTCATTGTAGATGGGGATTATTTACGTTTATTTTGCCATTAAGGTCTCCATTGATTTTAACAGGAAGTGGAAAAATATTTTACATTTTCCACCATTGTGAGGAAAACACATTTCTTAGAAGTTCATATAGAATCAAATGTCCTGGTTGAAAGATTTGCCCTTTATTTCTGGGGATTTTTTTATATCCCTGTTGACCAAATAGAACATCATAGTGGTTCAAGCCCTAACTTAGAGATCAAGTAGTAGTTATTCTTTGAATCGTGTACTGACTGAAGTACAAATGCAAAATAATTTGTTAGCCCCAAAAAGTTGATGAAAAAGTCTTAAAATATTGGCCAGGTAGGTCTAGAGCTCTGGATGGCAGGTGATGCCATTTCTTGACCATGTGATGGAGGGCAGTAGATGCCATCTCTTGACTATCTAATGATGGAGCTTTTGTTGGCTTGGCCACCATTATATGATGGCCCACGTGGCAAGATCTGTATTTCACCAGCCTATTGATGAGGGGTATGTCCCCCACCAATGTCCAGATATGGATGTCTGTCCACGTAGGTCTAGAGCTCTGGATGGCAGGTGATGCCATCTATTGACCATGTAATGGCGGAACTTTTGTTGGCTTGACAGGTCAAGGAGTTGCATGACCACCATGAAATGATGGCCCATGTGGCAAGATCTGTATTTGGCCAGCACATTGATGAGGGGTATGTCCCCCACCAATGTCCAGGTATGGACATGTCATGTAGGTCTAGAGCTCTGGATGGCAGGTGATGCCATCTATTGACTATGTTGTGGTGGAACTTTTGTTGGCATGAGAGGTCAAGGAGTTGCATGACCGCCATGAAATGATGGCCCATGTGGCAAGATCTGTATTTGACCAGCCTACTGATGAGGGGTATGTCCCCCACCAATGTCCTGGTATAGATGTCTGTCCACGTAGGTCTAGAGCTCTAGATGTTGATGTTGATCTATTGGTCATGCAATGGTGGAACTTTTGTTGGCCTGACAGGTCTAGGAGTTGCTTCAAACATCACCACCACAGAATGATCACCCATGTGCCAAGATCTGATTCAGACAATTCTATGGGTCACCATATAGTGTCACCGTATAGTGGCATATATGGTGTGCTGCAAGCATTATGGTTGTCAAATTGTGTATATATATATATATATACAAACCTACTAATCTGTATACATATATACATACTTTGATCTCCCTCCACGATGTAAGGGTGCCAAGAATGCACCATATGTGCAGCCAGGGATACATGGGAGGTACCATTCATATCACCATTCGGGACTGTACCATTCATAAAGGGGCCAGGAGCAAGCCAAAGATTGTGCTGCAACACTGACATTTCAGCTGCAGTTATTGAGGAAGATTGCTAACTTGCAATTCCTTTAGACCTTGTATATTAAAAAGAGGACTTTGTTGAGAAGGTTGGTCACCCATCTGCAAATGAAATTATGTTACCCGGTACAAACCGCACCCCCTGCACTGGGCTAGTAAAGCCACTGCTTCACTCTATAGCTAGCCATACCGATCGATTCCGGTGAAGCCACAGGCGTCGATCGATCGCCCAATCAAGTCTGTGCCTACCACCTTAGGCCACCGATTCCTGGACGATTCTGTGCCCGATGGATCGCTTCACAAATGGCAACTCCCCTTGATGTGTGCTGAATCGCTCAGAAAAGACCAACAGGTTGGTTCTCTGGCCGATCTGATTTGGGGGCCATGTTGATCGGGCGGGGTCGATCGGGCAAGGTGGGCTGCACTCAATTCTTAGCCGATCGATCGGCGTGCACGCGCCCGGTGATCGATCGGCCAGGAATCGTGTGCGAAATCGACCCGTGTATGGCTACCTTATGACTTTTTGAAGGTTATTGAGACTCAACAGCATAAATCTCTACACCCTAGCGTTCCTGCTCTGGTAACCAATACCTTGGAGGCAGACACACATGAATAAATGATTCATTTCTAAAATTCTAAAAGGTAATGAAATATGGACACATAGTCTAGCATAGAAACCGCCTGGCAGCTGTCTCTTTACTCACAATGTCAAACCTTGGCATCAACAATCTAGAAATCATTCAGCATTGTAACAAGAACCATTTATGCACCCCTCCCCCAATTCTCCTCCTTTCCAGAAGGATCACTACAAAAATTACACCCGTACTTCAAAAAATGCAAATAAGTATATTAAACAATCAGCAAAATGATCTCCGTAGCTTCATAACGGCAAATACATACAAATGCTCTTTCCTCGAAAACATCACACTTGACTCCACACTTACATTTACTCTAACATTCGGAGAAGGGGCTTCCCCTTTTAAGTAAAATAATTATCCTCTTGCGGAATGCAAGTGTTAATTTGCGGATAATAGCGGAATCCGACACTTAACAAGAGGAGGCTGATGAAGATGTGTTCCAATTTAGAATTTAATTGGTGATAACATGCTCTTGTTACCGTTGCCATAAAGAGCAATGGGTTTTAATTAGTGTGAATCCCGGGTATCTGAGGGCTTCCTGCAATGGCAAGGTTAATTACTGTTACTTGGAGAAGATTAACTTTTTCTATATAAACCTTTAACAAGCTCGATAGAACTCTCCATGAGGTTAGGGTTGGAAAATAAGTCAATAAAGGTTGTATATATATAAATATGGGATTATGTAACAGAACATTTAAAAGCTCCTGACCATCACATGTATCCTCTAACTCCCAGGTGCCCAACCTGCGGCCCTTTGGGCATTCATAAGCGGCCCCCCTAGATCCTCCACTTGCAGCCCCCGAAACCTAACTGTTGATGCATAGGGCATAGGAACCCCCCCATCCCCCGGTTCGCCGACCCCCCACTGAAGCATCTTCTCCAGGGATGTTCTTAGAGTTGGAAGAGGAGGAGGGACTTGCAAAGGCAAGCTCCTGAGCATCACATGTATCCTCTAACTCCCAGGTGCCCAACCTGCAGCTCTTTGGGCATTCATAAGCGGCCCCCTAGATCCTCCACTTGCAGCCCCCGAAACCTAACTGTTGATGCATAGGGTATTGGAACTCCCAACCTGTTCACAGATCCCCCACTGAAGCATCTTCTCCAGGGATGTTCTTAGAGTTGGAAGAGGAGGAGAGGCGAGGGACTTACAAAGGCACCATCTGGGATGCCAATCAGCATGCTCAGCTGGAGGAGTTGGCAGACAGGTGAGTGCCTATGCTACCACTATTCCACCAATAAATGAGGGGGGATTATATAATATATATTGTGGCACATCACCTCATAATAGGGGCACACAACCTTTGTATTAAAGGTTATGTGCCCCATAGATATCATCAAAGGCTTTGATGATGTCTATGACACAAAATGTGCATTCCCACACTACAGTGTTCCCTAATGCTTGAAGTATCATTTTAAACAAGTTTAGTTTTTAAAAAAATGAAAAATAATGTTTTCTAGCTATACCTGCTGTACTTTTTTCATAAAAAAACACTTATACAAGTCAGTATAGATTTTTCCAGTTGCAACTGCCTACCTGCCCTGTGGACAACCTGAGACAAACCTCAAGACAGCATCCCCTGGTCTACCTACCCTCTAACAGGGTCTACTGTGCAATCCTGATACCCTAATAATACATGACCTTTGCTGGATGTTGGGCACTTTCTTGGTCCCCTGTTCCCTAGCAGGAGCGCGTATATGGCCCCGTTTGGTCACAACCTACTAGGCTCCACAAGCCTAACATGGTTCCTTGAAACATAGTACTCCCGCACACACCCCTGATGAAGTTTTCGTAAAACGAAACGTGCGTCGGGTTGGGAGCCTTGATATCCATCTATGTGCAGTTGGGACCACTATCAGATCTGGCATGATTATGTTTCATTACTGTTTTGTTTGCAATTGAATGTTGAGCCTTTCACTGTTTTCAGGGCCTGCGGCCCAATCTTGATGTTTTATCCAATAACTCTTATTAAGTTTTACATACAGACCTCTTGACCTGCTTCACCCCCCATTCAGGAGCCCTTAAAGTCCCCTAGCCCCTGATTGTCTCAGGGGCAATGTATTAATCTGGGCTGATGGACCTAGGTTCATCCTCCCAGTGACTTCCTCTAGCTTCAAGTAGACATAGTTTGATGGGTTTGGTGTAGAGGATCTAGAGTGTCCAGCATAGATATGACCTCAACAACTTTTGGGATAATTTGGAATGCCAAGCCAGATGTTCTTCTCAAACGTCAGGTTCTGACCTCACAAATACTTCTTTGGATGAATGAGCACCTATTTCCACAGACACACTTGAATGAAGCTTATCCAATGAACATACTAGCCCCAAGTAGACATGGTTTGATGGGTTTGGTGTAGAGGAACTAGAGAACTATTTTTGGGATGAATTGGAATGCCAAGCCAGATGTTCTTAACAACAACAACATTAGGACTAGGGATGTCCTGAACTGTTCGCCGGCGAACTATTCGCGGCGAACATCGCATGTTCGCGTTCGCCACGTACGTGTTCCGAACATATGGCGAGTTCGCCCGCCCCCTATGTTTTTACACTGCACAAACTTTGACCCGGGAGTCACAGTCAGCAGACATAATCCAGCCAATCCACCCCCCACCTCACAGACCATCCCCACCCCCTATAGCACGCAAGGAGAGGACGCCATTTCACTGCTGATGGAGAGAGTGGGGGAGTTAGATCAAGAGCTGCTGCTGCATAGTGAACATTAAGCTAGGCAGTGTTCTCTACAGTCTACTCTTCCTCATTGCTCTTACTCTGCTGTCAGGACAGAGTCCTGAAAAACCCCAAAAGCCCTTTTAGGCTATTTTTGCTACCACCCTGTTGCCTGCTGGCTGCCATGCCAGGGCTGCTGCCAGTGATTCTGCAGCCACCAATTACACAGTGCCTTCTGCCAGTGCGCATATCTGGTGGCACTTTGTTACCCCAGGGGATTTTTTCACACCTATTTTAGGTATTAGTACCTATTGCACGGCTTTTCATCACTTCAGCCCAGTGCCAACTGTGTGTGCGCCCACCCTGCCCAGTGCCCACCCATACTTAACTGGTGCACTTTGTAACCCCAGGTATTTTTTTTCACCCTATTGTAGGGTATTAGTACCTATTGCACGGCTTTTCATCACTCAGACCAGTGCAACTGTGTGTGCACCCACACTGCCCAGTGCCCACCCATAACTTATCTGGTGGCCTTTGTAAACCCCAGGGATTTTTTTCACCTATTGTAGGGTATATAATAAATATTGCAGGCTTTTCCCGTCCATTAAAGCCTTGTGCCAATGTGTGTCGCCCACACTGCCCATGGCCCAGCCACAGTTATCTGGTGGAAGGGTATTACCCAGCATTTTTTTTGTACCCTATTCATAAGGGTATTACTAAAAAGTGCACGGCTTTCCATCCATTACAGCCTTGTGCCAACTGTCCTGTGCCCAGTGCCCAGCAGTACGAGTTATCTGCTGCCACAGGGCCTGTACACAAACAGAT
The DNA here is from genome assembly GCA_036250615.1 of Ptychadena robeensis. NCBI lineage: Eukaryota > Metazoa > Chordata > Amphibia > Anura > Ptychadenidae > Ptychadena > Ptychadena robeensis. Next base: position 167,034,935 of record CM070034.1, read on the forward strand.
AAAAATGACGGCAGAGGGCAGAGCAGACCATCCCGCAGGGTCTCTGGTGGTTGTGGTCGTGGTGGTGATATTTCCTTTGGCCCTAACAATATGCCCAGTGTTCAGAGCCACTTAACCATCACACAAAAAGTGCTGGGGACTGTGTTGACTGGTTTACACAGGGGACACCCAATCTTCCACATCCACCACTCCGATGCTCGGCTGCTGACACCTCTCAAGTTTGCCACTCGCCTGCCCCCACCAATTCAGCACCACAGCCCTACATTTGACCCATCAGAGGAGTTGTTTTCACATACTTTTGAGAGGAGATGAGTGATGCGCAACCATTATTGCCAGAGCATGTAATGACAGACATGCTCTGACAGGTAGCATTACACACATGAGGTGCGGTTGATGACGGTGATGTTGTACCCGCTGCTGCTTCCTTTGCTGAGTGTGTCAGATACAAGTGAAGCGGTTGATGTATGATACGATGTGTCCGTGGATGTCAAGTGGGTCCCCACACCAAGAGGAAGAACAGGGGAAAGTTCAGATGAAGAGGACAGAGAGGAGAGAGATGAGTTGTAAGCAGGGGATGTCATCGCAAGGAGCTAGTGGCACAGTCCAGGCAGCATGTATCGGCACCTGGGTTCAGCCAGACAGCACGCCATCACGCATGCTGTTGCCACCACCAGTATGCCGTCAGTGCAAAGCTCAGCAGTGTGGCATTTTTTGTGTGTCTGCCGCTGATAGCAGCGATCCATTTGCAACGTGTGCAATAAGATACTGAGCCGTGGGAAGTCCAACAACCACCTCGGTACAACGCTTTGAGAAGCACAATGATGTCACATCACAAACGCCTATGGATACAACACTGCATACAAGCAGCACACACAACTCGAAGCCCCCCTCCTCCTCCTGTTCCAGCATCTTCAGCCACTTCACCACTGCTGTCCTCCTTGCCGCCCCCCTCAACCACCAGCCATTCGCCTCTCGCTTGAGCGTCCCAGCTCATCTGCCACGTTCAGTGTCAGTGAAGGACATGTTTAACGTAAAAAAACAATGTCACGGAGTCACCCCTTGCCCGGCGTCTGACAGCTGGCTTGACGGAGCTCTTAGCCCCATCTTTACCATACCAGCTGGTGAGTCTGAGGCCTTCAAAAACAAGTTGTGGCTATTGGGGACACCGCAGGGAAGTACCCTTCGAAAAAAATTCCCAAACGCAATCCCCAATCTTTATTCCCTTGTGGAAAAGGAAGTCATGGCATCCTGGCATACTTGTTGGGGCAGGGTCCATCTGACCACTGATACCTGGTCTGCAAAGCACGGTCCGGGCAGGTACATCACGTACAACTGCGCCTTGGGTAAACCTGCTGACAGCTGCCCAGCATGGGAATCGTGGCTCTGCAGCCGAGTTGGTGACACCGCCAGACTTGCCAGGCAGGCCTGCTGCCACCTCTTCTACTCCTCCTACTCCAACCTCCTCGGCTGACTCCTCTTCTGTTGATGCGGCTGGCTCCACATCATCTGCATCCCGGCAGCTCCCCAGGGCCTATTCCAACATCCCGGATACGACAGTGTCACGCTGCTTGGGGCTGACTGCCTGAAAGCAGAGAGCCATACCAGACCAGCACTCCTGTCGCCCTTACGCACAGGTGGCCCGGCTGACCCCGCACCAACGTAATTGGCCAAAGTGGTGTGTGAACAACGGAAGCAATCGTGGTAATGCGCTTTTGGGAGGATCCCACCTACATGAATGAGTAGGACGGCTACTCACGGCGTCCACTGATCTGGAACGCATTTACTCCAGATGCCTATGACCCTGAGGAGGACGAAACTCATCCCTCACCAGATGGGAGCATGGGTGCTTGCTGGGGGCAAAGAGAGCGCTTATGCAAAATTGGCTGCTGCCTGCTTCGCCCTCAATCGTTATTTAAAGCAACTCCTCAATGTAATGTTTACGATAAATTTTGCAACGCAGATAAAGACGCCCGCACAAACGATTTTTTTTGCGGTGTGGAGAAGGTACCTCCTGGCGGAGTTCTCGGATGCCCAACCCAAGCGTATGAAGGTGTTTCAATACACTGAGTTGGTATGCTCTAGAGCAATTGCGTTGGCACATTGGCAGACTGGAACTACCCACACTGACACCCCCCCCTCTAACGCCTTCACAATCTTCCTCCCACGTCATGATTCTTTGGTGTATTCGTTCAGGGAGTGGCGCCACATGTTCTGTTATTTATTTCGGTATTGTATGGAGAACGCAGTTTGATTTGTTTGGTTTGTTTTTGTTAGGTTTTCTTTTGATTATAGCGTAATATATGAGAGGTCGAGAAGCAGATGTTCATTTGTTTCATTTCTGTACGGCTTCTCCTTTATTCTGCGTGCTTTGGTACCTTTCACTCTGTTGGCATTGATATGTCGATATGTTGTTCTATGTTTGTTTATGAAAAACTACTAAATAAAGTTTAAAAAAAAAAAAAAGGCACATACATGTGCCACTCCCCTTCGTGATCGCTACCCTTGTCGTGGTCAAGGGCTTGCGTATCACAATGAGCGATCACCTCAATGATTGTGTTGGCCTTTTTTTGGATACACCGACTACGGTTGTCCCCCAGACTTAACACACAAGATACCTCACTGAGAACTGAGACCGGTGAAATCCTCCAAACTCCCTCTAGGTAGTGAAGTTCAAAACTTGACAGATGCAAAGTCCAGGTTTGTGGCAGGGGTCATACAAAGGGATTAAGTCCAATCTGTTCCGATTGTAGGTACACTGGTATTGGCGCCGTGTCTCCAGGAGCAGGGGGTCTAGTGTACAAAGGGCCTTCCCCCAGAGCCCCCCTAGCGGAGATAGGCAGGGTCCCTGGAGGGGACCCTGTTGATTTTTGCCACGCTTTGTACAAGGTCCTGCCTCCTGGATTCACCCACCATGGATACCACAAAGTCTATGTATGATGGCCCCCATCAGGAGAAACGTGGAGAGGCAAATATGAGACTTCGCCGGATTCAGAAACACGGGTGCAGGTAATGTTAACAAGAAGAAGATCCTCCCTGGTGCTGACTGGAACAAGGCTTCAGGTGATACAGAAGTGGTCAAGTCCAACTAAAGTTCAGGGCTGGCGGCTAACAGACATAGACGGGAACAAGCAAAGAGTCAGTGCAGGCTTCAAACCAAGGGATGGTCTTCAAACACTGCGGGTCAACGTTGGAGAAGGGAGAGTAGTCAAGCCAGGCAGGGGTCGATACAGCTGATCCAAGTAAGGTTTTCAAAGCAGGGACATGAACCACAATCAAGCAGCATTGAGACTGAGTGATCAGCCTTTTATAGTGCTGAGATCCATGAATCCCTCCCTCTGGATGGATTTCCCTGATTCCCATTTCCTGTCTCTTCTATGACGGGATCGTCCATAGACCTTGCAACCCGATCTGTGTAAGTATAGTTTTTTCCAACTATTGCCCTAGAAGGATGGTGATCTTGAGCGTTGGCCACGCTGATGATCAAGCCTTCCTGGTCTGGGTAACACGGCAGGACGGGAGGGTACACAATCAAACACGGTCTAAGGGTTATCACTCATTGCACTTTATTTTCCCATTGACTATCTTGTAGAAATCCTTGGTGGGCGTTATTGGGTGAAAAAAAATTTTCTTGGGAGTTTTGCCATGGATCCCCCTCTGTCATGTCATTGACCAGGTGTTTGACCCTTGAAACAACTTTCCCACACAGATTGGGCCAGAAAGGGTCCCCTTTTTTTTTAAATTCGCCTCCCATTGAAGTCAATGGCTGTTTTCCTGTTTGGGGCCGGTGGCGCAAACTTGTTGCGGAAAG
>CM070034.1:167106233-167117552 GCA_036250615.1 Ptychadena robeensis
ATCACGCTGCATTCCAGAGCTCATCGGCACTTGTCTGTCGGCACCCAGTCGGTGGGTGTAGGCTTTAGACTCCAGTATATACGGTAAATGAATCCATGTTCATTCTAACCATTCCCCCGTAATTTCCCTTTAATTAACAGCTAAACGGCTCGGGTTCAACCTTGTTGCAAAGGTTTCTAGGATCATCCAGAGGCACTAAATAAAACAGGAGTCTGACTGCTTTGCTCTTCAATGACCGTCTCGGAAGACAAAATAAGTTATTATTCTGCTGTCAAACACACAAGATAAATAGGGTATCGACTGTCTTGTTTTCTTTTTCTCCTGGCTTCTATTCATCACTGAACTCATAATCCGTCATGGGTTCCCATACTCCGAGAGACGTCCAGCACCAACAACTGTACACAACACATCGTTTTATCTCATTTAAAATGCGCTGGACCATGGACGCAAGTTGGCTACAGGAATAGTGCGCTCTTCTCGGCCAGTTACAATCCATTTCCTATTATAGTCATAGGAACCCGAAGAGTATAAATAATCCAATGGTGAATAATGGAACATTGAACTGTCTTCAACAAGGCTTCTTGGTTCGAGATCTTATATAATTTATAAAAGAAGAAGTTTGGCTCCAAAAACAAGATGGCATCATAACAGTCAAGTGAAATATGGACGCAATTTGCTCTTCAAAGGTTTCCAAGATTTGGATTCTCTGAAAGCAGTTATCTTATTAGAATTTGTTGTTGTTGTGCAGCTTTTCTGACTCTAATGGTTTTTAAATAGACGTATTACTTCATAATTCCCTTTGTTCATGAACTGCTTCCAAGAGTTCAACCAAGACTCCTTTCGCTTTGTCTGAATTCTAGGTGGGCATAGTCAGGGGTGCACATAAGTGGTATTCTGGTACTCAAAAGGGGCCAAAAGCTAGCTCTGCGTACCGGCATTATTGTCACACAGCTCATATGTGTACTAACAACTTGGAGGCGCTCCGTGTCTGGGCGGCCGCAGCTAAATGTTACATGTATACAATTTATGTCACTTGGATAACCGCAGGGAAACATGAATAACTATAAAAGGTTGCAGTTAGGGGGGTGACATTGGGAATGTAAATAACCAAAAAAAGATTGGACTTCTAAGGGTGTTGGAGATCTGGGGGATGAAAGTCAAAGTAGGCATATGTATGGGTAAAAGACAAGAGAAAAGCACTGTGTGACAACTGGAATATGACTATGAAAGGGTGACATTTGGACTGCAGGTATTCTCAGAGATTAATTACTAAGCCAGAAAATGTCAGGGTTGTACTACTAAAGTATGAGATCTGGGGGTCAAATGGTGTTGTACTGTGAGAGTTACATGTGACCCAAAGCAAGCTGGTGACCTGTGGATGGAGACAGCTAATCGGAGGATATAATCAGGAGCAGGGAGGTCCATCTGCAGCAGAATCTACCATGCAGGAGGCTGACACAGAGGACAGTGAGGAAGACAGTGAGGGAGACCACCCTACATATGTGGTGAGTACCACACACTATCTCCTGGTACTCATCTGAGGAGCTCACTATAAAGTTATGTGCACCCCTGGACAGTCAAGATATTGAAGGTTCTCATTCACCCAGGTCATTGTATATCTATAGTGTTTCATTCAAATCAACTGGACTGGCTATGTTTATTTCCTGAAGACGTTTTGCTAGTCATGCGACTGACTTTCTCAATTCAATGAATGCCATTGTCAGATGACTAGTGAAACGTCTTGAAGAAATAAACACAGCAAGCTCACCTAAAAGCAATGATCGACTGATCCACAGAAAATCTGTATTGGGAACACAGTGCTTTTCAGTGGCTCCCAAGCCTGGTGCCACACCTTGCTGTGAGATGATACGCCAACCCCACGCAGGGCATCCTGACCAAGAGAAAATTTTGCATGGCCCGATGACTATGTGCACAGAACTCCCAAGGGGATCCAGACCCACAGCTTGAGAACCACTCCACTATAAGGATGGGGGAGCATGACCGGGCCCATTGTACAGCTACTCACAGAGAGGGACCAAGTGTCTGGGACACTAATAGGCTACTGATGGTGTTCGCGGTAAATTTATGGTGAAACAGTAATATCGAAGGGTGACGGGAAGAAGGGGGTAAAATCTGGTAGTTTCCCAGCCAAATGGGATGAATTGACAGTTATTCAGCTAGGTCCAGGAAGATGGGGAGACTCTGTGCACTTGCATACCACTTGCTATTTAAGAGAAGAGTACAGAGATTAGTCCAATTAAGCAAAGGTTAAGTTCAGGATGGAACTTCAGTTTAAAACCAGAGATAGACTTCTCAAAGGTTGCATATGGGTTTTCCAGTGAAATATCTTCAGGTGCATTCTCCATCTCCAGCTCAGCAATGAACAGATACGTGCTGGGGTCCTAGAGGGGACCTGGGGTTCTTTGGACTGACTTTTTTCCTATAAACTTTATATACGCCAGAAGTCATCAAAAAATTCCAATGAATGAAGTACTTCTCAGTTCTAGGGCTTGACCCATCTGCCCCATAAGCACCCACCTTACATTGCATCAAAATGGTCTAGCAACAATATTGTCATTGATACGTCAGCCTGACCCTTCGCAAAAGGAATCATGAACTGGACTTCCCCGAGCTCCGTCTTCTCAACAATGGTGGAGGCCTTAAGGCAGTCAACCTTTTTTACTGGGTTAGATATAATGTCCTTACGCCATTAGGGCTAGGTCTGGCCCATGCATACATAGAACCCATTAACTGCCCATGCCGGGTGTTACAGGGCAAGATGTACATCACAGGAAGTGGGAGGAGGATCAAGTCACTTCCTGAAGCACATGGACAATACATCCCTTCCCATAGTGGAGACCCCACCCCTTCCTGGGCGGGCATCACCGGGCTAGTGAGGTGGGGACATTTGGACAAGGAAGTAAGTCTGAAACTTGGAAGCGGGCTGAGAAGATGAGAGCTGAGGACCTTGTGGCATGATCTTACAATCTTGGCTAAGTACCCTTTTGTTCTATATTATTATATCTATAGGCCAGTTACATTGTGTGTGTACATACATGACCATGATATATATGAAACTATATTGTGTGTGTTAATTGTTATGGTAACGGTAAAGGTGTCATTTATGTTATATCTGCATAGTTTCAAGTGATTCCTGGTAATAGTGCTTACATGTTGTAGTGGGATACATAACGGAGGGTCGCATATTACTTCCTAGGAGCAAAAAGGCTGAATATTGACCACTGTCTTATGATACGTGGCGATATCCAGCCTGATACACCAATAGGGAAAGATATTGCTGATGGCATAGGATCAAAACTGTAACTAGCAATAATCTCCCCTTTATCACCGGGCCTAATGGATTTCCCTTCTCCATCCACTTTATGATACGTGGCGATATCCGGCCTGATACACCAATAGGGAAAGATATTGCTGAGGGCATAAGATCGAAACTGTTACTAGCAATAATCTCCCCTTTATCACCAGGCCTCATGGATTTCCTTTCTTTGTCCACTTTACGACACGTGGCGATATCCGGCCTGATACACCAATAGGAAAAGATATTGCTGATGGCATAAGATCGGAACTGTAACTAGCAATAATCTCCCCTTTATCACCGGGCCTCATGGATTTCCCTTCTCCATCCACTTTAGACTAACCATATGCAACAAAGACATCTCCTGAAGAAGCAATAAAAAAAATTCTTGCGAAACGCGTTGGAATGGTTTGCATGATCTTGTTTGAACCTCAGATTTGTAACTATTATGGACAATGTGGACAATAAAACTGTTTGTCTTTACTATTGAATGCCTTGAATGTCCCTTAACTCACCTTGTCGGAAGTTTCGGGAGATGGGAACTAATTCTTGTGTTGGTTTGATTTTGTTAGATAATACTGCAAAAAATGGTGAAGTAGAGAGACAAAGGCTTACCTTGGCACGTTCGCTCATCGGTCAATAACTTGTAGCCTTTCTGGCAACTGCACTCGAAGCTCCCAACTGTATTCCGACAGAAATGGTCACAGCCGCCATTGTTGACCTGACATTCATCAATATCTGAAAGGAGGAAACATTTTACCCCAATTAGAACATTTTCCAATATGAACTCAATAAAAATAAAAATTTTAGATAATTTTGGTCATTTTCCAGAATTGGGCAGGATTGTTGCCTAATTGCCTCTTATCCTGTCATTTGCAACCTCCCACTCACAGTTTTATGTCCCTGAAATAGTTTCTTACATTTCCTGCACCTGATGGTTAAAAAATTCACAATACAAAATTTTAAGGCCCCAAAAATTCGTCAGAATTTTGACCTAAAAATATTTTCTATAGTGTTGATTGCGAATATCTGCACTTTTTATTGTGGAAATCTTAAACAGTGATATAGTTTATAATATGAACAAAGTGCCGATCTGAGCATTGAAGAGAATTTATGCACAAATCAGCACTTGTAGGTGCGCATATTGCAAACGCAATGCACGGTACATTCCCCGAAATCTCAACTATTCACGATTACGATACAGCACTTTATTCAAGATTGCAGATATTTCACATTTGAAACTTCCAAGTCAAAAATTCAAATGAAAAAATTTATATTTGATCTGGAAAATATTTTTCGGACTATAAGACGCACCTAGTTTTTAGGGCAGGAAAACCAGAAAAAAAAAAGATTTAATCAGTTTTCACATCAATTGGGTTAATGCAATGAATTCAATGAATGCAATATTCAATTCAGCCAGTAGGTGTCACTAGCAGCAGTACACTCTCAGCACACGTCATACTTCACACTGATCTAGAGGAGGAGGAGGGGGGCAGTCTTCTCCCTCTCCTCTGCTCTGCCGATCAGCTGTTACTGCGTCCGTGGGAGCTGCAGAGTGATTGCAGTTCCTACGGACACTAAAAGAGGCAAAGATGCCAGTTTATCTATCCCTCTCTTTTCATTGCCTGTGGCAGCTGGGCTTTGAGTGCTTCTGGTATAGGCAATAATACAGTACAGATGGGAGAGCCAGACACCGGCCGGCATCTCTCATTTGACAGCTCTTCCAGCTCCCCGGCTAATCTCCGTGCCGGGTGAGCTGGAGGGAAGCCAAGGTGTGACCACCGGCGGCCGAGTGGCCGCGGGGATCGCACATTCGGACCATAAGACGCAGACACAATTTTGGGGGTGAAAAAGTGCGTCTCATGGTCCAAAAAATACGGTACTTCATTTTGACCATCTCTACTGATATTTCAAGTTTAAGTTCTTACCACAGTCAAGTCTTCTTAAAACAGAAGGTATTTACATCCTTCACACATCTGAAAAGTTGAGGGAAAAATCCTCACTTTGGGACAGTGGGTGGAGGCTTGCAAATTATTCCTTTTCACCCCATCAGTCGGTGTACAGTGCAAATATAGCCTTATGGTACAGAACAATTTATTCCAAACTCATTGGCCATTATCAGTACAGTGCATGGACACCATGCCTCTATGGAGTAGAGCTTGGGAGCAGAACATAGAGGATGTCGAGAAGGGATTGCATAGCCCCACCCACTGGTCCAAAGTAAGGATTTTCCCCTCAACTTTTGGAATTTGTGATGGACTAGGGCGTGTAAATTCCTTCTGTTTTAGGAAGGTTTAACAGGGCTATGCACTGCTTAAGTTGAGGGCTTTTCGATTCCTTGAACCCCTCCTCACCATAACCTATATGGTTGTTCCTCTGAGTTTAAGCTCTGACATACATAATTGTTAGAGCCCGGCACCAAGTCGCATTCGGGTAAATCTTAATCACAATTTCGTAACGAACGCACATGTATTTATATCCATTTGGAGTTCCATTCTTCAGGTTCAGAGAAACATTAATGGGTGGAGCTGAGAATTTCAGACCTAGTCACAACCATGTATCAGGTGTTCACAGACCATCACCGCAGAAGGTCCCCCCCCCCCCCCTGCAGCAAACACATTGGGCCAGTAAAACGATTCCATTATTAAATATTGAAGTCTGCTAGAGTTCTCCTTTAGGCCTGTTCTATCATCTGAACAATGTTAATGTTAATGTACATGAAAGAACATTGCACTTCAAGCAAATCTCTGACCTATTGTTTTCTTTTGCTCTAATTCCCACAAAGAGATTGGGAAGAGTGGTCTACTATTTACAATAAAAACGGAATATTTTATCCCTGCCAACTGATGTGTAATATCTCAGATTAAAGCCAGCTGAGTGATCTTGTGCTCGGTGAGAGAACTCTACAGCTGGCAGATAAAGTCTTCTGGTTTTGTCATTCATAATGAGAAGAAAGCCCAGGCAGTTCATCTTTGGTTGTCCCAGGGGGCTGTGGAACTGGAAGTCCCAAAGGGTACCTATAGGAGATTACCAGGTCAGGCTGAAACTTGTGGAAGGGCCTGAGAGCTTCGATAAAACAGTTTTGGACAGTTTAAAATGTTTTTAATTTAAACTGTTTGAAACTGAATGAAGATACCATTTCATTAATGTAGTCTAACTCAACCAACTAAAGGCCCCCACACATGTAGCGAGTGGGACAAAAGTGTGTCCTATGGTCCGAAAAACATGGTACCTTGCTTCACTTTAAAAGTCCTCTGGACTCTAGAGGGTTTTTTTCCATTGGCAGAATGCTTTGGGCTTAGGCTATTTATTTTCCTCTCCCTTCACATCAATAATTCAACGGACTTGGAATCCCAGAGCTCTTTCCACAGCCAGCGATCTCATTTTAACGTCAGATTTTAATATCAGCAGTTTGGCTCTTATCTCGCACATAGTGAAAAGTACTTCAGCTACAGTGAGCAACGGAAACTTCAAGGCAGAGGATACAGGGAAGTGATACAGTGAAGTCACCTAGGCGTTCAATACCTGGTCTCTACCCATAGCTGCTTTATCCCATCAATTTCATATAGTGACATAGGGGGCAACAGGTGAAACTACTACATTCCCCAGCAGTGGATATGCCACCTGACCTACTCAAAAGTTTTAAAACTTTTTCTATACCAAATTAATTGAAGATTTAAATTAACAATATATTGTGCAATATCTATAACTGAATAAATCACATTAAAACTTTGATTTATTTATTATTATTTATTTTTTATTATTATTATTATTATTTTTATTATTATTATTTTTCTTAATGAATACTGCAATCCTGAATTCAAAATCAAGGTATAGGGTCTATAGATATACAAGTGGAAGTGTTCACATCTGTACATTTTATGCTCTGGCCATTTAACATATATTTGATACGATAAATACCAGGAGGTCAGTCCACCCAAGATTAGATTTTTCCATATTTTTTAGACCGTCTCTTCTATCTCTCTGGGACCCGCTTGGTGAGATCTCTGCGTTCCCAGTTCTGCACACCTGCTCTGTCTATTAGAAAGGATTTCCACTTTCCCTGCTGGATTTTGATTCCATTTCACATTATGGAGAATGTAAAAGGAGGAGCTGGAATGCATAGAGATGGGCAGGAACATCAGAAAGTCTCAGGTGGAATTATGACATGGAGAGCTCATTGCCAAGACAGAAGACTGACTCAGCCCTCCAGGCTCCACATTATATTAAAATACCACTTCTGGATGGAATGGACTTTTTATTAGAAATGAAAAAGATGACCTTTTAAACTGTGGTGAAGCTCCACCAATCTGGAGTTTTTCATGATATATTCCTATGATTTCCCACTGAATAAGTATGGTTGCTTAAGCTCAGTGCACTCTGTCTTTGCTTGGTAGGCAGTGTTTCCTGTCCCTGTTGAAGTGCATGTAAAATGGTCAAGTCAAGGTCATTTTGAGTTATCCTCATAATGGGGAGTGAGGAAAACCAAAATGTTGGGGTCACTTCAAACAGGAAGTAAGGGGACATTATTTAATGGAGAATTTTTTTTTCAAATAATGTAGGACAAGTCGTGGTGGTAACTGCCACGTTCCAGACCCTGGCTTTACTATGCAAAATGAAGGTGAGTCAATCTAATTTTAGCCCCAATGCCAACGTAACAATTTGGAATCATGAACGACAATTGAAAGACCTCCATCAGCAGCTCTTTGATAAAGCCTATATCCTCCACTGACCTCCACCAGCAATACATTGTATACCATATGGTATTCAAAGAGCTCCTTTCCCTTGCACTCTCTGCTGTACATGTTTCTGACCCCTGCACTCTCTGCTGTACATGTTCCTGACCCCTTCGCTCTCTGCTCTACATGTTTCTGACCCCTGCGCTCTCTGCTGTACATGTTCCTGACCCCTGCGCTCTCTGCTGTACATGTTTCTGACCCCTGCGCTCTCTGCTGTACATGTTTCTGACCCCTGCACTCTCTGCTGTACATGTTCCTGACCCCTGCGCTCTCTGCTGTACATGTTTCTGACCCCTGCACTCTCTGCTCTACATGTTCCTGACCCATGCGCTCTCTGCTGTAGTGATGAGCGACTAGGCAATATTCGAATTTGCGCTAATTCTCGAATATCCGCCATAATATTCGATTCCATATTCGTAATCTCGAATATCCGCACTTACGACATGAATTGCGATCACAAAATCGCAATTGCGATCCATTATGCGCAATGCATGCAAGTCAATGGAGAATGGCGGAATCCGAAATCGCGATTATCCGAGAAAGCGCAATGCGACCAAATATGCGCAATGCATGCAAGTCAATGGAGCTCGGATATTCGACTGGGAGAATATCCGTCATTTCCGTTTTAAAAAATCTCATTGCGATTATATAATCGCGATCCCATTCATCGCAATAGATCGCGATTGTAAAATTGCGATTATAATAGCGCGACAAATCGCAATAAAGCGCGATCACGTCGGATATGCGATGATATATTCGGCGAAATGGCGAAATAGCGATATTCGAGCTAAATATTCGAAAATCGAATATTCGAGCTCAACACTACTCTGCTGTACATGTTTCTGACCCCTGCACTTTCTGCTGTACATGTTCCTGACCCCTGCGCTCTCTGCTGTACATGTTCCTGACCCCTGCGCTCTTTGCTGTACATGTTCCTGACCCCTGCGCTCTTTGCCCTACATGCTCTGCGCTCTCTGCTGTACATGCTCCTGACCTCTGCGCTCTCTGCTGTACATGCTCCTGACCTCTGCGCTCTCTGCTGTACATGCTCCTGACCTCTGCGCTCTCTGCTGTACATGCTCCTGACCTCTGAAGTCTCTGCTATTTATGCATGTGACCACTGTACTGTGCTGAACATGTTCTGGAACCTTGCACTCTCTGCTATAGATGGTCTTGGCCTCTAGACTTTTCGGACAGGTTAGCAGCCGCAGAAGTGATGCGGCTCCATATCGGACCAGCTCGTCCACAGACTGATGATGTTATCTTGCCACGGTCCATCTAAACGTGTATGGGCACCTTTACAATCACCTATAAATCTGAGATGTCCTTTATCATGTAATAGTAAAGGGAAGATGAAGGCTGAAGGGCGTTTTCTTAAGCAACCAATGGTGTCAGAAGATGAAATCTAGCGGTGATGGAATTACATCACAATGGCTGCTCGGGGCAAGCTTCTTACTTCTCAAAAAGTCTCCTTCTGTGTGGATGGTATAAAGTCTGTAGAGAAGATTGCCGTGACCATGATGGTGTTAGCACACGTATGTTCCATTTCTCCCGTGCCCCGGCAGAGCCCTTCCCGGTAACCATGGCAGTGAGACAGCAGGATCGAGACATGTTTGCCTAGCGTAAGCCCTGGATATCACCCCTCTAGTCAAACAATGAGCCAGAAGATTAAGAAGGATTTCACAGCGAGGAAAAGGGGACTCTTCCAAGAAAGAGACGCAGTGTGCTTTCTTCTGCTTCATCCGCTAGGTATTATGAAATCTATCCATGCACGGGGTCAAATACATAGAAAGGCGATTAGAAGCGGTGAGCCCTCGGTTATGGAGCTACCGGTGTCATGGCCGGCCGGTTGGGGTTTAGTTGGGGTTCAGCTCTGAAAATGCTCTTATAGTTATCGCTGCAGAGTTTTCAGGATGGCATTAGGTTCATCCCAAGCACTAGAGGAGCGGGGATCAAGAGAACCCGATATACCCCGGAAAGCTGCAGGGATTCTCTAAATCTCCAGGTTTCCGCACCAGTGGCGCCATTGATAACACCGGCAAAGTGGACAGGGGCAGAGGGGGAGGGCAGGAAATGTATTCAGTGTACAATGCTGTGATCGCTCGTACCGCGCAATACAGACAGAACGCTAGAGAGGTTCAATATCAACTAGAGTAGTGGTTCTCAACCTGTGGGTCAGGCCCCCCTTGGGGGTCAAGCAACCATTTAACAGGGGTTTCCGAGTTCACTCAAAGCTGCAGCACTGATGCCCACAAACAGGGTGGGAAGTTAGGTTATGTCTCCACTGCGTGTGATCAGTGCTTGGTGGGGGACCCGACGGAGCACATACACATTACCTGGACTATGTGAAAGCCTGCCATACACCCACCGAGCGGCGGCCAATTTTGCTGCCGACCAATGGGTGGATCTGGGGTGCCAACATGCCCCACAGCTTGGCCGGCCAGAGAACGGACATGTCCGATGTTCTCTGGCCGATGCCATTAACTTCAATAAAGACCGGCGTCGTCATTAAAGGTAATGGCCGGCACCCTTTGTGTGCCCGCCGATGCAGTCAGCTCGGGGACTGCAGCATGATGACGTCATCACAGCTCGGTCGGCCCCCACTTGGTGAGTGTGAGGGGGCCTTTACCCCTGAATCAGCGGATCGGCATGTGAACAGAGGATCCACCGAGCAGGTAATGTGTATGTGCTCTATTGGAACCCCCGCCAAGCACTGCGCTTAACCCAGGGTGTCCCGACGGATCACACAATGCAGTGGAGACATAGCCTTACTCTCCCTTCTAACTTCCCTCCATGCACAAGCAGGTGGGAAAATAAAAGGCAGGGGACATTACACTTACCTTATCAGACTTCACAGCGTTTTACTTCTGGTATTTGGAACTTGAAAGTGACACTCTGCACCAGCACTTCCGTGTTCCAAATACAGTAAGTGACACTTTGCTACGTCACTTCCGGGGTTGAGAACCACTTTCTTAAGCCCCCCATACACCTTAAGATCGATCCATACAATTTCCATTAGATCTACCAACAACTGTGTAGTATAGTGACCTCCTTGATAGAATACATAATTGGAAGGATTAGGAAGGTCCTCATATTACATGGTTTTGGAAGAACAAAAGTTGATTGTACAGAAATTGTATGGTAAAGCTAGCCACACACGGTTCGATTTTGGTTCAATCGATGCTCGATTAGATTAATTATTTAATCGATTGAACGAAAATCAAGAAATGCCCACATGGTACGATCGACGATAATTGTTCGATG
>CM070034.1:167154362-167169286 GCA_036250615.1 Ptychadena robeensis
CCTGTGTGTGCCTTCCTTCGGGCAGGATCAATAGAGCCGGCTAAAAGGAACTTGATTGAAAGGGGTTCCAACATGTTGAAAAGACCCCGTTCAACCTCCAATACTTTGTATGGAGACATGAGTCTTCATGGAAAGTATTGTAACAGCTGCGGCTCCTGCCTCCTCCACAGCCGCCGGCTGTCAGTGTGAAGGGACCGGAGCCAGCACTCCTCACTTGGAAGATGTGTGAGTGAGGCAGCTGTATGAGACAGGCTGCTTCTCCCAAGCTTGTGGCGTGTTGTAAATCACACACTGCAAGCTGGGGAGAAGGGGTCCCCATTGAACAGGAATCAATGTGCCCATGTGGTGCACATTGATTTCCTTTCAATTGATCCCCGATCAATGACAGCGTGGTGCCTAGCTTAAGGAAAAAGCAGCAGCACCTTCTGCCTAACTCCCTTTCTCTGCTTTAATTGGCCATTACAGTACAGTGTAGGTTTCCTGGCCAGTAGTTCTGTGGTAAATGTATGTCGCCTTCCTTTCCTTCAATGGATGGATACAATACATTAGCATATTACATACAGAGGAGTTGGAGTTGAGGAGTCGGAGTAATCTGAAACTGAGGAGTCGGAGTCGGGAAATTTTTCGACCGACTCCACAGCCCTGGTACTAAATATCGCCAAAATGGCGCCCCAGCAGAAGCAGCCATAGACGTGAATGGAAAGTGACCAGAGCAAGCAGAAGGAAGTAAGGGGTGAGCCCGGGCCACCACACGTACACGCTGCCGTCTGCTGCTCTGCTGAGCCTGAAAGGGGTGACTGAGGTAAAAGGGACCCCCTTCTCATCCTTCTGTGTCATTTTCATTGCCCCCTCTGATCCCTCCTGTGTGTGGGGGGTTCTTCATAAAAATATAAGACATCACCTGATAATAACACATAGCGCATCTTTGGAAGCAAACAGTTATAAAAGACAGTGTTTTAATTTTGGGGAAACCAGGTATTCATTTTTTTTTCTCTATAAAACACCCACTGACCTGCAGAAACCTTATTCCCAAAGCATGAAGACCGAAATTAGAAGACTATTCTCAAATAATTCTAAGATTAAATGTATCTACACTGCCTATAGATGCAAAGATCAGGGGTAGTCTATTGTAAAAGCCGATTTAAAGCTTGTTCAGAATATTCAACCATTTGTTTATACCCCAACCACGCGTCTTATTTAATTGTTTCAGATGAGGACCATTGCACCTTATCAAAGGGAAACAAGTATTTATATACATACTTTGGCATTGACTACACATAACTGTCAGGTCGCAGTATAATTATTCGATTTAATTAGCTTATCAGTTGATCCTTTCTTTTTAAGTGCCTGAAATATTGCCTGAACTAATGCATATGCTTGATATCAAAGGCTGAAGATAACATCAGTAATTATAACACACCCAGGGCTCCCTGCATACCTGTCATAGCAAATCTGGATCAGTATCTTGGAGCTGAAGTTAAAATACAAATACGGGTCATTAAGATGAACGGGGAGGGTCTGGAACTGGAAAAGTGGCATGCTAAGGATATCTTGCCATCATTAAGGTAAATAAGGAGAATGCCACAGGTTACACATTTAATCTAGTTTATTAGAACTATATGTGGTCTGCTCACTGCTGACATCTACCTTCTCAAGTCCCCATGCGCCCCGCAGCCAATCTGAATCTGGTGATGCTGGATTGTATTATCAGATTCAGATTGGTGAAGGGAGCGAGACCAGAAGAGCCTCGCTCCGCCATCTTGCAGCCTGGAGGACATTCCAGAAATGCCGGCGCGTGAGCGAGCTGGCAGGAAAGGTAAGTCCCTGAAATAATACAGGGTAATACTGGTTTAGTTTAGGCCAAATGATTATTGCACAGAAAATAAAAATAAATATTTTAAAGCGGACCTATCACATGCTTTTGTACTTGATCGGCCCATAATAGGGCAGAATGCAGCTTTAAAAAAACAAAAACAAACAGCTGTGAAAAGCCGCTTTCTATTGTAAACTGCACAGACATTTTTTTCATTGAAAACCGCTAAATAGCGACCCAGTGGGCACTTGTGATACCGCACTGAATGGCCCCTCAGAAGTCTGAAAGATATGGAATCTTTCATATGACTCCAGAGCACAGCAGTCAAGTTTATTTTACTACGTCATCACGTGCCAGATTACTGTATAATTATATATATATATATATATATATATATATATATATATATATATATACACATACATATACATATTTGGGTATGCATCCCCTATAAGCTAAAAGAAAAGCCACCAGCATGCCCACATAAAAGTGAGCGCTGAAATACCAGGTTTGGTGAATGACCATTATAGTTTGGCTGGGATTTAGGATTGGCGTTAGTTGATTATTTTTAGTGTTAAAGGCCCCCATACACCTTACAATCTTTCCATACAATTTCTGTACAATCAAAACCATGTAATGAGGACCTTTCTAATCCTTGCAATCACTATGTATTCTATCAGGGAGGACCCGGCACTACATAGCAGTGATATATACCTTCCAATCACTATGTATTCTTTCAGGGAGGACCCGGCACTACATAGCAGTGATATATACCTTCCAATCACTATGTATTCTATCAGGGAGGACCCGGCACTACATAGCAGTGATATATACCTTCCAATCACTATGTATTCTATCAGGGAGGACCCAGCACTACTTAGCAGTGATATATACCTTCCAATCACTATGTATTCTATCAGGGAGGACACTATACTACACAGTTGTTGGTAGATCTAATGGACACTGTATGGAGCGATCTTTAGGTGTATGGGGGGCTTAAGTTTGAGAGTTAGAGTATGTCTCCAATGCGTTGTGAGCCTTCAGCGCAGTGCTTGGTGGGGGACCTAACGGAGCACATACCCATTACCTGGCCGGTGGATCCTCTGTTCACATGGTGTTGACCCGATCCACCGATGCAGGGGTTAACAAAGTGCAGGATGTGTGAACAGAGGATCCGCCGGTAATGTGTATGTGCTCCGTAGGAACCCCCACTAAGCACTACGCTTAACCTAGGGGGTCCCGACCAAGCACACAAGGCAGTGGAGACATAGCCTTAGAGTTAAGTGATGGTTACTTTTTCAGGTGAGTATATCATGCCAAGATTGATTTTTAGTTTTTGATAGAATGGGAAAAGCTTAGTACTTGTATCTGCAAAAAAAGTAAAGGGAGATCTGTAAAAAGAGCAAAACACCGCTGATACTTCCCTTTGCTCAATTTTAAACAAAACATCTTTCCTTTTCAATTACTGTTAGATCTCCCCTCACTTCCTGTCCTAGGGGCAGCCATGTTAGCCAGACAGGAAGTAAAGGAATTTTTACTAGCAAGCCATCAGCAGTAAAACAAATCAAGAACTCTGAATCTTTACTATTCTTTCCAGAACTAAAATGTTTTTGGGGGCGAAAAATAACTTATAAATGTGGGTGCTGAAATATCTTGGATTCCTTCAAGTCAACCAGGCAAATTTTTGAAGTACCAGGTGATGGAGCAGATTCTTTTTTCACAGAACAATCATACCAGAAATGAGATCATTAAGGGTCCCCATACACCTTTAGATTTCTCTGTCAGATTTCCTTTTGTTTTACTAAAACCATGTAATATGAGGCACTACATAGTTGCTGGAAGATCTAATGGATATCTGACAGAAATCAAAAGGTGTATGGCTAGCTTAAGGCTCCCCAAACACCTTTAGATCTCTCTGTCAGATTTCCTTTAGATCTATGAGGGAGTAATATGAGAGACCTTTTAAACCATTAATCACAGAGGAAGCACTACATACTGATTTTTTTCGTACCATAAGACGCACTTTTTCACCCCCAAAATTGGGGGGGGGGGGGGGGGGGGGGGGGGGGGGGGGGGGGGGGAGTGTCTGCGTCCTATGGTCGGAATGCGCAGGTGGTTGCATCTTGGCTTCCCGCCAGCTCTCCCGGCATGGAGATTAGCCCGGGAGCTGTCAGTTGAGAGATGCCAGCCGTTGTTTGGCTCTCCCCTCTGAACTGTATAATTGCCTATGCCAACAGAGCTCAGAGCCCTGCTGGTATAACCAATGAAGAGAGAGATAGATGAACTGGCTTCTATCCCTCTCTCCCTCCATGGAAACAGCAATCACTCTGCAGCTTTCACGGACACAGTAACAGCCAGCCGGAGAGAAGAGCAGTAGACTGTGCAGTCAAGCCCCCCTCCTCCCGATCAGTGTGAAGAATGACGCGTTGTGCTGAGAGTGTACTGCTGCTAGTGACATCTACTGGCTTATTTGAATATTGCATTCATTGAATTCATTGCATTAACCCAATTGATGTGAAAACTTATATTTTAAATCTTTTTTCCTGTTTTTCCTGCCCTAAAAACTGGGTGTGTCTTATAGTCAGAAAAATATGGTAGTTGTTGGTAGATCTAAAGGATATCTGACAGAGAGATCTAAAAGTGTATGGGGGGCTTAAAGAACGTTTCTAATTGAGAATCAGCTGTACCACACAAAGCTCTTCCAGCATGTAGGGGCATGTATATACCACCAATCACCCTTTAATTTACAGAATAAAGGTTTTTCCCTTTAAAAAACAAAGCAAAAAACGTTTCGGTGCTTCCCAAAAGTGCATTAGTCACTTGAAGATTACCAGATGTCTCAACGCTGGTCATTCAGGGTGACACGTCTGTCAGTCTACAGCTATGCTTCATTCTTCAGGTTTAATGAAGAAAAGGTGCAACTACCTACATGTACAGTCCCTCTGGTTCTTTGCAAGTTCGAAGCCCGGGCGACATTCACAAGCCACTCCCACTTTCGGCGTCTCTCTGCAGATATGGGCGCATCCGTGGTCTTTGTTCATGCAGTTCATGCCTTCTGTAGAGAAACAGAGAAGAGGGAAAGCGTCAACCAACCGATACCATTGAGGTTAAACCCTATTGTAAAGATGAATTCAATTATTAGCAAATATAAAGCTGGCCATACACCTTTAGATCTCTCTGTCAGATATTCTTTAGATCTACCAACAACCATGTAGTGCCGGGTCCTCTGTGATTAAACACAGGTAGACTTGATGGTTTAGAAAGTCCCTCATATTACATGGTTTTGGTAAAACAAAAGGAGATCTGAAGGAAGTCTGACAGAAAAATCTATAGGTGTATGGGTACCCCAAGAACCTGAGATGTATCTAAACCAAAAATCAAACTTTTTTTTAGGTTTAATTGCTTTACACCCCAGGTGCCCAACCTGCAGCCCTTTAGGTATTATTCAGTGCCCCCCTTGGTCTTCCACTTGCGGCCCCCAAAACCTAACTGTTACTAATGCACAGGGCATAGGAAATCACCTGTCCGCCGAACCCCAGCTGACAAATCTTTGTTTGGAATCTTCTTAAGCTGGTCGGTGGGCAACCTTTGCGTGCCGGCCATTACATTGAATTGGGACTGCCATCCCCATTCAAAGTAATGTGATCGGCTGGAAGATTTGCGGGAGATTCCTGGTCTATTTCACCAGGTGGGGCCACCTAGTTGATTGAAAAATTTGGTGCAAATCGTGCCATGTATGGCTACCTTTACAGCAGAAAGAGGAGTTTCTCCAACTACTTAACTGTTCCATGGATGAACTCTCCAGCACATACCTAACCCTTTAATATTAATTTTGGGTAGATGGATCCTTTAAATTTCCCAATGAATACAAACAAGCAATCCCCAACCCTTCGGAACACTCCATCTCTTCTCCTGACCCCTGAAATGGTCTGTATAAAAGTCTTAAACTACGCAAACAAACAAAACCTATAAGAAAACTCGACGGCGGCCCAGATAAACTGAGTCTTCGGCGGGGGATTCAGATCGTAGCGTGACGCCGCGGCCATGTCAGCCGGAGCCCCTTGGACCTCTGGAGACGTGACAGAAGAGATGGAGTGGGTCACATGTCCCTAGACAAACAAATGAAAGTCTGCTCTGCAGGGACATGTGTTTTCAATTTCAAAATAAAACAAGCCAGGTCAATGGACAATCGCCCCCTGCAGATGCCATTGTGGTCTTAAGCACGTGGGATAGTCCTCCCTCTGCGTGCACATCTGTCAAGACACCTCAGAGTTGGGCCCTGTCTGGACGCTCAGGAACATACACATGCGTCAGCGCGTACAACTTTATCTTGTCAGCACCGGGAGAGAGATGATTTGTGGGGCTGGGAGGCTCGGAGGCCGAGGGGGAGGCTAGAATACTTTATAAGTGCCAAGCCACAAACCCCACCACCCCCACCTCTGCTATTAAGACAAACACTTCCAATGCAAGCTACATGGTCAAAACAAACAGAATTCGGCAACTTGCTTATCCTTTTTATTTTATATGCGTGTTCCTATCCATTGCATTTTTAACCCTTCTGTGATTGAGGATGTTTGAACGCAAAATGGGCCTTTGATTTTGTTATTTAAACAAGGACACAAAGTAATATGCAGGGTGGATAATCATCAATGATTTTTTTTTTTTTATTGGATTTTTTTGATTTAAATCGGATTTTTTTGATTTCAATCAGATTTTTTTTTATTTAAATTGGATTTTTTTGATTTAAATTGGATTTTTTTGATTTAAATTGAATTTTTTTGATTTAAATTGAATTTTTTTTATTTAAATCAGATTTTTTTTGATTTAAATCAGATTTTTTTTGATTGAAATCAGATTTTTTTGATTGAAATTGAATTTTTTAAAAATAGTGCTTTTTAAGGAAAATATGTTACCATCCCAAGTTTATTCCATGATGAAATAAAGATTCGTTTTTAATTATGTAGAATAAGGCTGTATATGTTAATTTTTTTTGGTCAATAAATTCAATTAATCCATTTACAATGTCACTCTCTTCCAGAGGTGTTTGTAATATTTTAAAATCAATAAAACTACACTCTCAGATGTATAGTGGCCAACATCCCAAACACAACAGACAGAAGTTGATAATGGCATAAACACATCACCCCAAATTTCCCCTGGAATAGACAAGGGCGAGGGGACGGGTCACTCAATATGTAAAAGCAGTACATGTATTATACACTGTGCAAGAGATGAAGTAATGACCATCATATCAATCAAAAAGAATGCAGAATGTTGCGGATGTCACATCTGTACACGTGCTTAAACAATTAAAATAGTCCAAATGGCGCAAATTTCACTACAACGCACGTTTTGTTGAAGACTTTTTCAGGGGGTACGATATGTAATTTCATCGGCCAAACCTACATAACACAAACAGCCGACACAAGGGGATCAGTCACTGAATAACGACCTAAAAGTGGACACAGACCCTCAGGGGTTACTCACGTCCATAGATCAATATAGGGGGAAAGACATGATTTCTCAAGATGGTGTCCCCACTGCACGGACACCAGTGGGGAGCGGAGAGACAGACAGACTTTAACCACATAAATGCCGTGGTGTTCTGCGTACAACAAGATCGATTTTTAATACATTTACTTTGGTAAACATGATCAGTGGGGACGGCATCTTCCGAAATCATGTATCACCCTATACTGATCCATGGACGTGAGTGACCCCTGAGGGTCTGTGTCCACTTTTATGTTGATTTGGTTATTCAATATGACTGATCCCCTTGTGTTGGCTGTTTGTGTTATGTAGATTTGGCCAATGAAATTACACATCGTACCCCCTGAAGTAGTCCTCAACGAAACGCGCGTTGAAATTTGCGCAATTTGGACTACTTTAATTGTCTAAGCACCTGTACAGATGTGTGACATCCACAACATTGCACATTGTTTTTGATTGATATGATGTCATTACTTCATTTCTGGCACTGTGTATAATACATGTATGGCCTTTGTGTCCCCTCGCCCAGGTCTATTCCAGGGGAAATTTGGGTGATATGCTTATGCCATCACCAACTTCTGTCTGTTTCTGTAAGATTATTGGGCAGTTTCTCTGCTACAAGATACTATCACAGATGCTTGATTCACTTTTGCAGTTCTCAAAACTAAGTGCAACAGAAAAGTTGTCCAAATATGAATGATTAACCTAAACTGGGGATAAAAAAAACTAATATGGAAAGTTGTTATTCTAAAAATCTTCACCTACTTGCATTTAAAAGTTATTCCAGCAAAAATAATTCATTTAAATCGAGCCTAGTGATTCAAATCAAATCCACCCTGGTAATATGGGGGTTCCAATTATACAACTCATTCAGATAATGAGGTGTTGCTGATTGCCCTTCAACAAGAATTCACAAAGACCATATTAGATATTTTTCTCCTCTATTGAGGTTCGAGTGGATGTGTTAAAGATCAATGACTAAGGTTGACAAGCCAAGAATGAGCAATGGCAGCCTTGAGCTGGGCATACATGAGTAGATTTCTAAATAGATTCGAGTACAATTGAGCACAGTGCGTGCTCACGGAGCTCGATTGTGCTCATATCTATTAAGAAATCTACCTGTGTAGATCCCTCTTGAAGAAACACGGTTGAACAGGGTTCCAACATGTTGGAAAACCCTGTTCAATGCCCATTACTTCGGACCACTGGTCCTGAAGGGTAAGTGTCCTAGATTCAAAACTTGATCTGGGCTGAATGGAGTTTGCATGTTCTCCCTGTGTCTGCATGGGTTTACTCTGGTTTCCTCCCACACTCCAAAAAGATTCTCTTATGTTCGTTACACATGACTTGGAGTGTGACATATGAGTGTGTTAGTTGCATATATATGACTATGGTAGGGATATTAGATTGTGAGCTCCTCTGAGACACAGTTAAGCCAAACCATGTAATATGAGGATCTTTCTATTCCTTCCAATCACTATGTATTCTATCAGGGAGGACCCAGCACTACATAGCAGTGATATATACCTTCCAATCACGATGTATTCTATCAGGGAGGGCCCGGCACTACATAGCAGTGATATATACCTTCCAATCACAATGTATTCTATCAGGGAGGACCCAGCACTACAGTAATATATATACCTTCCAATCACTATGTATTCTATCATGGAGGACCCAGCACTACATAGCCGTGATGTAAACCTTCCAATCTGATGTATCCTATCAGGGAGGACCGGCACTACATAGCAGTGATAGAATACATCGTGATTGGAAGATATATATCACTGCTATGTAGTGCCGGGTCCTCCCTGATAGAATACATCGTGATTGGAAGATATATATCAGGGAGGACCCGGCACTACATAGCAGTGATATATATCTTCCAATCACGATGTATTCTATCAGGGAGGACCCAGCAATACATAGCAGTGATATATACCTTCCAATCACGATGCATTCCAACAGTGAAGGCACTCTGCTACATAGTTGTTGAAAGATCTAAAGGAACTTGTATGGAGTGATCTAAAGTTGTATGGGGGGCTTTTGTGATATGACTATTCCATTGGCGCTATATAAATATGAGATCATAATAATATGATAAGATTCTACTATATCCAACATGCCAAAAAGAACAGCTGGTCAGTTTTGAAAACCAAGGTCAGATTATGAACGTACTAAGGAGGATACACTACCCCAGTCCTCATGTATAGGACTGCAGGTATCCCATGCAATGGCCAAAGGAACATTTGATTAAAATGAAGGCAGGAGTGACCACAAACAACGCAGCCAAAACTTTTCTATCATAAGATATCACTTGGACGGATTTCTGGCCCTGAACCCCCCCCCCAATAATCACAAAGTAAATAACATTAGAAGACAGCCACAATAAAACATGTATAATGTCATCCAAAATCAAGTTATACTCCTAGAAAAATAAATTGCCATTTTCTTCCAAACAACTGGATTTGCTGAATGTTCCATACCGAGAAGCTCAACCTCAGCTCAGCGCCAAGGCGAGAGAAGATGTAATACTTGAAATCCAGAGTGAGACTGAAAGGACACCCTAATGATCAACAGGGGTACATCCAAAAATGAGCAAATAAGAAAATAGATATAAAAATATAAAAAGTTTTATCCATCTCATGCTTTTGTCTTGTCAACACCTACTCAAGTGGTGGCCATGTGTTGATCATAGACGTTCTACAGAAGTCACATGACCAAGCATACCGCTCTTTACATATAAGAAGCATAGAGCAGCATTTTCCCCAGGAATGGAAACTTTCTGTCATCATACAAACAAGACCATTTAATCTGCTTATATTTTTATATTCCAGATTCTTCCACCTTTTCTCATCAACACTTGTATAATATAACATCCACACCTAAGGGCCCCCATACATCTTACAATCTGTCCATACAATTTCTGTACAATCAACTTTTCTTCTACCAAAACCATGTAATATGAGGACCTTTCTACACCTTCCAATCACTATGTATTCTATCAGGGAGGACCCAGCACTACATAGTTTTTGGTAGATCTAATGGAAATTGTATGGAACTATCTAAAGGTGTATGGGGGGCTTAAAAGGTAAGTTTACACGTGTAGATTTTTTTCTTCAATCAACTGCCAATTAGATTTTTTGTTCGATGTCATTGTCGAACATCGTTCGTTCATTTATCAATATTTGGGCAGACTGGGGCCAGGGAGAAAAGTCATCGGTACAAAGGGACGAAACCTCCACCAACACATGTAAGATCAGGGTTTAAACAAGCCCTGGCTAAAGCTGGCCATGCACATTTAGATCTCGGTCAGATATCCTTTAGATCTACCAACAACTATGTAGTATAGGGTCCTCTGCGATTGAACACAGGTAGACTTGATTATTATGGGCACTTATCAGGTGATAGTCAGGCCATGGAGGCAGCCCACCCCCAGTTTTTTGGAGGTGAAGCAGAGTATCATGATCAACGAGAAGCTCACTGCCATCCTCATTCATGGACATCCAAAGCTTTTTGAAGATCTGGTCTTCTTGGATCGCCTACCTTCGCTCAGAGGGCTTTTCCCACCAGCTCCTGTCCTCCTAACCCCCCTTCTCCCCACCCTAAATGTGGAGCTCCTCATCCCTTCTCCCCCGCTCTGCTTTCTCTCTCTTGTATTGGCTTCTCCTATCTTCTTTTTCTTTCTCTCTTTTTCTTTGTCGTTATTGTACCCAGAGTTTGGGTTGTTTTGGATACATTGTTTCTGTGTGCTTTTGTTGATTGGAACATGATTGTTGTTTACTTTTTGTAACCTTAAGGGGTTGTTTCCATTATATGTCGGGACCCTCTCTCGTATGCGCTCAGCAGGGATCCCGGCGTATCCCACAGACATTGCCTGCTCGATGGATGATCTGTTTACACATCCGCCGGTGCAGAGGCTGAACGTACTCGACTACGTTCAGCCTTACATCGGCGGAGCGGCTTGGCGCAGTGAAGACAGATCCTCCGAGCAGGTAAGTCTATCTGCTACGTCGGGACCTTCCGCTAAGCGTATATGTTTAGCGGAGGGGTCCCGACGTAATGGAAACATAGCCTAACCTTGAAAACTTATTATTGAAAAATTCAATAAAACTATTGTAACAGAAAATAAAACCTGAGACTAAGTCTAAAGCCCCCCATACACTTCTAGATTTTCTGTTCAATCAACTTAAAAAGATCAATTGTTTTGGGGTCAGGGAAATTGGTGATTGATTGTATGTTTGCCAACTGTAGTAACAGATATTTGATCAACTTTTTTGAGATCGACTGAAAGTGTAATGCATTTCAATACAACCAATTAAAATTTACCAGCACGTCCAATCCTTTTTCAATCAATTATTTTCCTAATTTTAATTATTTTAGGTTGATGTAACCATGTGGGCTGCCATAGATCTTCAATCAATCAACCAAAAAATTTTATTGAATTTAGTTGATTGAATGAAAAATCTAGACGTGTATGGGCCTTTAGGCCCAGAAAAAAAGATCGGGCCACCCAATACTACAACCACTAGAAAACAGTTTTCGCCTCTATTGACGGAGTTTTCCTTTTGCTTGTTGTAAGGGACAGGTCCTCTTTTGTCTTTCAGCTTCTGGATAGTGTTGAGCATCATACGGTATATTCGAGTTTGCATAATTTCATGAATGTATAAAAAACATGTTCAAAATTCGTAAAATTAGATTCAACTGTATTCTATGGCTTAACATCACGCATAGATATTTGCGAACCAGCTTTACATCTTTTCAGAACCCTTATTTGAACTTGGCTGACCTTGCCGTCGTGTGAAAAGCGCATGACCATTGGCAATTGGCACAAACATGCGCTATATATGCCGGTAAACCAAGTTGAAGCAGAATATTCAACATTGCAAAAATCCAGAACAACATTCCCGAGATGTCGAATAGCTAATATTCAACAAATATATTTAAATTTCAAATATTCAAGCGCAACACTACTTCTGGATCCAGCTGACAAATTGTAAAGCCAGCACACTAGGCCCGAGCTCTCCAAGGCAAAGTTCAAGGGTGCACGAACCAGGTAACAGACAACATTTGTGCTTCAGGAAAGTCTCCTTTTTTTTTCCCCTCTCCTCCAGTAACAATGGCAGATTGTGCTACGCTAAAGACGGGGTTCCTATAGCAACACCATCAATAACATTTTCTACATCCCTTCGCTACAAGCTCACCATCAATGCGGAAAAAGAAAAACTATTATCTGGCCGGCCAAAGGGAAAGCCACTGCAGTCTCCTCAATAGAAAACTTTTTGTAAAAGGGGGAGAAAAAAAAACTTTTTGGAGGCACTTCCCC
Organism: Ptychadena robeensis; assembly: GCA_036250615.1. NCBI lineage: Eukaryota > Metazoa > Chordata > Amphibia > Anura > Ptychadenidae > Ptychadena > Ptychadena robeensis. Next base: position 167,166,992 of record CM070034.1, read on the forward strand.
CCCCCCCCCACCTCGCCTCCTATTTTAATGTGAATAACTGTCTCTGGAGGAGCTTTTAGTTGGCAAAACAAACAATTCACATGGATGAAAGGGTCTAGCGGGGCAGCACAAATAGAATGAGTTTGAATGACCATCTGATGCAATGTTCTTTGGGACATCAAAAGACGTTCAACAAATCTGTCACTTTAAGGGGTGTTCGAGGGCCTGGACTTCACCTGCTCCTCCAATACATCACTTTATAGAGTCTGGGGCTTCAAAACAACAACGGTCCTATACTCTGCAACTTCACAGTTCATTAAACCCCTAAAGCGTTTATAAACCTCAACAAAGAAACTTCTCTGATTTGTTCAACATTGTTAGTTCAAAATGTATCCAAAATGTTTCTGGAAGACGTCTTGTGAGCCTGAACTTCCTTTGCTATGTGGTGCTGGGATGATGGTATCAGCTCATTTACACTAGTGGCTTTTAACCGCCAGGTAAATGACTATAAACCGCAACATTAGGCGTCCGCCGGTTGATTTTTGGGCTTTCACCCAATAGGACCTCCATGGGGTCCTTATCAAGACGACCTGTGAGCGATTACTTTATAGTTCACAGCTATCACTGAGGACTACAGAGAAACGAATGCAGCTACATAGGTGGGGGGGGGGGGGGGGGGGGAACTGGAAGGGTGGTGATATTAGGGATGAAAAGATGGGTAGGACAGACTAAAGAGGTGAGTTTTCAGCCTTTTTTGAAGGTGGTAAAAGTAGAAGCGAGTCTAATGGGCCGAGGGAGAGAGTTCCAAAAAGTTTGTTTGCTAACAATACTCACCTTGAGCTACACTTGGGGTTGCCTCCATCCTTGTTGGCGCCCCCGGGATCCAGGGGCGACACCATTGACCTGCATTATATGCAGCTCTAAATATAGAGGGTGATCGACAACCTCCTATTTGCGTGGCTAGCCTATTAAATGCAGGCAATGTTGCTTTTCTTCCTCACATCCCCAGCCATTTAAATGGTGGGGTACGGCCAATGAAAACAGAGTATCCTCCCCTCTACACATTCATCGATGACGCTGCCTCCTTAACATGGAGGTCTATGGCACCACTCCCCACCTCTTCTGTGGCACCGATGGAGCTGAAGAGGCATTGCTAGAATCCATCAGCAAGTGCGCCGCAATTCAGAATTGCCGATCATAGGCAAGTATGATCGATCACAGCTCAGGCAGTGTTTGTTTTACAAGGGGAGGTTAACATTTTATAACTGAATAACTAGATTAACTGAATGGACCTTTTTGCTCGTCTGAATTCTATATCATCACTATATGACTAAAGCCTGGCATACACACGTCAATTAGCGGTCCGCCAATCGGCGTGTGCCCACATGGGGCGACAGATCCCTGTCGCCCCACAGCTCGGCCGGCCAGAGAACGGACAGGTCGGATGTTCTCTGGCCGATGCCGGGCAATGCCATTAACTTCAATGAAGACCGGGGTCTTCATTGAAGATAATGGCCGGCACACAAAGGGTGCCCAGCCGATTAAAGCAGCCCCAGAATGCACCGTGATGGCGTCATCACGTTGCATTCCAGAGCTCGTCTGTCTGCACCCGTCTGTGGGTGTATGGCAGGCATTAAGCTGGCCATACACCTTTATATCTCTCTGTCAGATATCCTTTAGATCTACCAACAACTATGTAGTGCCGAATCCTCTGCGATTGAACACAGGTAAACCATATTTTTTTGGACTGCATTTAACTGAAGGGGCAGTTGTAACACACATAATGAGCGGGGAACGACAGATGAGCTGTGGAGAGCAATGTGATGAAGTCTTCACACTGCACTCTATCACTCACAGTATCAGCGGGCACCCTTTATGTGCCGGCCGTTAGTTTCAGCGGGGACGCCGATCCCCATTCAAACTAATGGCATCGGCCAGAGAATAGCATCTGGCCGACCTGTCGCCCCATGTGGGCACCCGCAATCCGCTGCCAATTTTCCCGCCAGCCGTATCGGCCGCGGATCGTGGTTTGGGGACCCTTACTCTTGGTAGACCATTTTGACATTATTCAAAAAGTAGCTCAAGTGTGGGCACCCCTGCTCTAGATTTTGCATATATCAAGTTCAAAGTTCTGTTTTTTTTTCACAATACACAATTTTGAATTCTTGCAAAAAGCTACATATGCCAGAGCTAAATTTTTTGTAATGTTCCCACAACCCTTCTCTACATCTCCAGCAATGTTGGTGACAATATCACGTTCACAGGCTTTGCAATTCACTCAATAAACTAGTGGCAATAAATAAACTAGTGGGGAGA
>CM070034.1:167222630-167239938 GCA_036250615.1 Ptychadena robeensis
CGAGTGGCCACTGGGGGGAGTTTATAATGGTTTTCTATGGGAAAATTAGTCTGTGTACATGTCAATGCAGAGCCAAGATTAGGGACTTCCCTGGCTATCAGGTATTTTCCAATCCGTGACATAAAGAGCAGGGGAGAGAGGAGGGGCTGCAAGGGACCTTCTTAAATTGCTCACTACAGGTAAGTTGTATATTTTAGGCCACCCTCCCTCCACCTTCTAGTGCCATTCATGCATTTATGAACTCCTGGTGGTAGGTCCGCTTTAAAGAAAAAATCCTATCTTCTTCTGTTGGGTATTCCAGTTAGTTTCAGGACCTTACTTCATACCTTTAAGTCCTGTTACACACAAACATGTCCACTGTAACCCTGGATCACATGGATATTCCCAACAGCAATGGACAGGTGGGACATTCCATAAACATTCACTTACATCCCTGATATACTGTACTTCCAATCATTTTTCTTGGACAAAAGATAGTCAGAAAACCAAATCAGGTCTACTCTATTGCAGACGATACAACAAGTGGACTTAGGATATTTCTAATAGGTCCCAAGAAAACCCCCAAAAATCTTTTGTTGGCTTAATTGCTAACTGAAGAGAAAATGGGCCCAAACGTACAAAATCATAGTAATGGCAAATCAATTAGATGATATATAATCTTTATAATCTTTTTTTATATAATGAATATAATCTTTAGATTTACCGTGTTTCCCCCAAAATAAGACAGTGTCTTATAAATTTTTGCTCCCAAAAGATGCCTACGTCTTATTTTTGGGGGATGTCTTATTTTTCCATGAAGAAGAATACGGCACTGGGGTATCAGGGTGGGGGGGGGGGGGGGGGACAAAATGGCACAGGAGACTCAGAGGGGAGATTACCATTTTAGTAACCTCTTCTGATCCTCCTGTGTCATTGTGATTGCCCCCTCTGATCCCCCCTGTCCAGAGTTACAGTATCGTATCTTTGGGGGTGCCTTATTTTCAGGGCGATGCCTTATATTTCAGCGTGAGGCAAAAATGTAAGGGTGTCTTATTTTCAGGGGATGCCCTATTTTCAGGGAAACAAGGTGGTACAGAAACAGAAATAACCGATTGTCAACCATGTAGTTGCAGTTAGAGATGGTCAAATTTTTTTTCAAAAATTCGACCATTTCGATGGTTTCGACTTAATTGCAAAGCCCCTGAGCATGGTATCATCACCAAACTTGCTGGAAATGTAAAGAAGGGTTGGGGGTATAATAGAAAAAAAGAAAGTAGGTCTCTAACACAAATAGTTTTTTCACAAATGAAGTTCAAAGTCAAGTAGAAATTTCGAAAATCGGAATTTCGACTTTAACTTTGAACTTAATTTATGCAAAAACTACATGTGCTAGAGCAAAGCTTTTTCTTTTTAAATGTTTCCCCAACCCTTCTCTACATCTCCAGCAATTTTGGTGATGATACCATGTTCAGGGGCTTTGTAATCCACTCACAAATTTAGCAAGTCGAAAAATTCGACCATCTCTAGTTGCAGTGTGTTTAATTCATTGCCAATGGGTTGGCTTCTAAGGTGCGTTTGCGAATCTGTTGCTTTGCAGAGCACTGTGTTCAAAAAAACTGCAGCAACAGAAATACATTAAAGCACCCATAGGTAAAGCAATGGGCAAACCTGTGACCAAATGGGACCCATAAGGCTGATGCGTTAACGTAATGCATCCCTCTTGGAATGGAGGGAGACCACATCATAAGCACTTACCCTTGCATTTTTGACGTGTGCTCTCTGCATTCAAAGAGGTATAAAAAATCCCCTGATGCATTAAAGGGACGTGTTGCGTTAACGCATTTGCCTTATGGGTCCTGGTTGGTTGCTGACGTTTCTGACGCAGAGGGCTTTTTCCCACATTGAATGCAGGGAGCGCACATTACAAAGGCATACCCTTGCGCTTTTTACAGGCCTAATGCATTCCCTATGGGTGCGTTAACGCGTTAACGCGTGCGTTAATCCGTGGTCGATCACTCTAGTGGAAACAAGCACTAATGCAATGCAACAGATCCAGAACGCACTGGGGGAACAATTCCATTGACTTGCAATGGATGCGTTTGTGGTGAGCAAAAAAGTGACGCATGGATATTGACACGGTGGAAACATGGTCTCAACCAGAGGCCAGCTAGATTAATGGAATGGACCTTTGCTGCACAGAACCTCTGGGCCTGGAAGTCTGGTTCCTTCACCTTTCCAGGTTCTGTAGTCTACATATGGCCGACATGATGTTCATATTATCAATATCAATTACATTTCCTCAAACCTCTTCCAGACTGGTCACATTCTCCGCACCGGGCCGCCTTGACTGAAGACACCCTTCTCAGTCATGTAACACAATCTTTTTTGTTTAGGAAAGTACACAGATTTCTAAACCTTGTTTAGCCGAAATGTTAAAAGGTTCAACGTTCTCAAAAACAAAAAGGAGGCGGGGGGGTTCCGTGGTGGGGGGGATATTTGAACTGCAGAAGGATATAGAAAAATAAACTCAAGGACTGGTCTCCTTCACGAGTTCGCAATGCCAGGAACACATTGCATGCAGCTGTCTCCAGAAACAAAAAAAAAAGTAAAATAAATAACGTGGAATCAAACGTAAAGAGGGGGAACGATTGTCTTTAATCATGCCGGCGACGATGCAATCTTAAATCAATTAGTTCTACAACTTGTTGACATTTCAGCATTTGGTTTACGCAATTACAGTCAAGGACTGGGGGCTGCGTTCACACGCAGGGCGATGTCACCCGTGATATCGTCTACATGATCCGCAGGGATTCCGACTGGACCAGATATTTTGTAAGAGGAAACTATGTGAACTTTGGAAATATGGAGGAGTAGAGATGACCATGGTGTGGTCAGTGACTTTGTGACTCAATGTCACAAATGAATCAGAATTCTGTAGAAAAGCATTAAAGGGAAAACAGGAAGCTTCAGTTAATGGCCAACTGATCAGACTCAGAGTTCAAGTTCAAGATCCATCGTTATATGATGAATCACATACCCAGGGGTGCACATAAGTGGTACTCTGGTACTTAAAGGGGCCAAAACCTAGCTCTGCGTACCGGCATTATTGTTACACAGCTCATATGTGTACTAACAACTCCGTGTCTGGGCGACCGCAGCTGAATGTTACAATCTATGTCACTTGGATAACCGCAGGGAAACATGAATAACTATGAAAGGTTGCAGTTAGGGGGGTGACACTGGGAATGTAAATTATTTATCCAAAAAGAAGATTGGACTTCTAAGGGTGTTGGAAATCTGGGGGGTGAAAGTCAGAGTAGGCACATGCAAGGGTAAAATCTGACAAGAGAGAAGCACTGTGTGACATCTGGAATATGACATATGAAAGGTTGACATTTGGACTGCAGATAGTCTCAGGGGTTAGTTACTAAGCCAGAAAATGTCAGGGTCACACTACTAAGTTTTGAGATCTGGGGGTTCAAACGTGTTGTACTGTGAGAATTACATGTGACCCAAAGCCAGCTGGTGACCTGTGGATGGAGACAGCTAATCGGAGGCTCAATCAGGAACAGGGAGGGCCATCTGCAGCAGAATCTACCATGCAGGAGGCTGACGCAGAGGAAGACATTGAGGAAGACCACCCTACATATGGGGTGAGTACCAAACACCATCTCCTGGTACTCCTCTGAGGAGCTCACTAAAAAAGTTATGTGCACCCCTGGTCATAAGCCAAGAAAGAACTCATCCATTTTGCTGCCTATCTCGCTAGACCTCAGGATGTCGAACTATGACTTCCGAAGGTCATAGACATTATTATCTAGATATACATGCTCGAACATATTATCTATTCAGGATGTTCACAGGAAACATCCGCTGATGCGTTTCACCCAACATTGGCTTACTCATGTTGGACTTCACAAAAGTTAAAAAAAGTTTTCCCCATTTAGCGATTGGTCAACAGAGGAGCAGCAACACCTGAGTAGGTCATCCCTTTTGTTTTTTATTCACCTTATATGCTAAGACCCCTCAGCCACAAGAGGACATCTGTATTTTGGGCAGAATGGCACCCATCCAATTGACATCTAATTACTGTCTAGACCCGCACGTGGGCTCAAGATACTCCTCAAATAGGAACAAGGACACAAGGTGCACAACCTAGTACAACAAAGTATAATTGACCTTAGCAGTGATTACACAGTTACAGTGATATCAGTGGCCAGAAGGGCCCTCAGTGGGTGTATGGGGCCTGGGCAAAGAACAGAGTAAAATTTGGTCAGTATGAGTATAAGTTGAATGTAGGTGTGCAGCTGGAAAAAATGGAGGAGTGTGGGCCCTCTGTAACAGACAAATAGGAACAAGGACACAAGGCGCACAACCTTTACTCTGTTGTACTAGGTTGTGCGCCTCTTTATTATTTGATCATCCAAGCAGACCGCGGGTCCCCATCCAAAGTAGTGGCCGATACCAATGATAAGGCAGTGCTGCTCCTCAAAAAAGATGAAGCTCGAGTGCGGCGCTCGCATGGACATTTGTCGTACGGGGATCTACCCATGCATGCCCATCATTACCCTTCTCTGTAGACAGCAATATGCAGTGACCTCACCACTGACCGGGGACAAGAGAAACAAGCCAGAGACAACGGTGACGGGCACCTGCTCAACAAGTGCAACAAAACCTTTGTTTACATTGACCCAGAGTCTAGCTTGGGCCGACGCTTTTTCCAAGATTTTTCAGACCGTGTTGGGTGATCATTGAGCTCCATTTTCTGTATCTTTGCCTAGATCCCAGGTACCCAACCTGTGGCCCTTTTAGTGTTTTTCAGTGGCCCCACTTGTCAGTGCCTCTACTCCCACTATTTTACCAACGAACGGGGGATGATTGTATAATATATATTGCAGCACACCTGACAATAGGGGCATATAACCTTTGAATCAATGGTTATGTGCCCCATAGATATCATCAGAGGCTTTGACAATGTATATGAGGCACATAACCTTTGATGATATATATGACACAAAATGTGAATTACCATACTACAGTGTTCCCTAATGCTTGAAGTATCATTTTAAACATGTTAAGTTATTTAAAAAATGAAAAATAATGTCTTCTAGCGCTGCCTGCTGTCATTTAACATTTGAAAATGTTATGTGCGGCCCTTTAGCGATGCCGAGGGCCGCACTTGTGGCCTTCCATATCAACTCAGTTGCCCACTACTGGTCTAGATGGTGTCATCAGTCTACTGCAGGCAGGAGAAAGCCTTTCCACAGTCCCCTCTCTATCAGTAATCAAACAGCATGATTGTAAATTTGGACAAACTCAAAAGATGAAAAGCTAAAAGCTATGTGATGATCTACTCAACTGGCTCAACTCAACCCCGGAAGAAGATTGGATGATGCTAATAATAATATATTCTAGATAAAAAATATATCTGATCTAGGTTTACTCTAAAGACATCCATAATATCAATACGGTGATGCCAGATTTTCTGACATTAGAAGTGAAAAGGACTAATATCTAAATTTTATTTACTAGACCCATCGACTAGAGGACTAATTATGAGCTGTACATAAGCTTATGAGCTACTGTACAGTCCACTGAGTTGACCCCTATGAAGGCAGTATATGTGTCACCAGACAGCAGACAAACACAAGATCCAGGACTTTTTCTACATCAGAAGCAGTGAAGCGTGACACACAGCGGCGTCGCTTTGAGAGTCGCCGTCCATTAATAACCAACCACCGTAGAATTGTACATCCTGTAGCATCATCCAGAGTCAGAAACATCTTTATGTGGAGGACTTAACAGCTCCTGTCCTCTGCAGAGAGGCCGCAAAGTCAGGGAGATTCATATTTACGCGTATTGACAGAGACGGCTTGTTTCTGCAAGAAATGGCGTTTGTCAAAAAAGAGGTAAAATGGGATCTGGAAAAACATGAGGGGGGGGGCGGGGGGCAAGCAAGAAGCAGGAATTTTAACTGCCATGCTGTAGCAAATAAAAAGATGAGAGAAATCATATTCAAAATGTAAAAACAGGGAGTAAATGGGATTATTCCCACCTACAAATGCCTGCAACAGCCGACCCAGGGCTAAATTGCATGGGATAACTCGCCAAGTCTCAAGATCATGGCCACCACTGGCCGATAAGATGATACCACCCCTAGGCGCGTGCTATTAAGGGAATAAAGTTTTGTCCACTGGTTGGACCAGCAATTTACTGAGTTGGTAAGTATTATTTGCCCCCCAGTTCAGGTCCATTTCCCAGTCTAATTGCCATGTCTCATCAGCTCCATTGCCCCTGGTTTCATCACCTGACCAGATAAGGTGTGGAGAACCAAGGATTATTGGATGGACCGAACTGTTTTTTCGCCAGGCGAACATCGCATGTTGTCTCGTATTTTCGAAAACATATGGCGATTCTAACCCGCCCCCCTTATCTTTTTTACATGTGTTAAGATTTGAACCCTGTGAGTTCACGTCACAGATCATAATCCAGCCAATCATAACCCCCTACCTCTCCCGGATACCATCCCACCCCCTATAGTCATAGCAAGTAGAAAGGAGTCCTATGGGTCACCTGCTTCTGGTAGAAGGGAAGTCAAGATCATAGAGATGCTGCTGGCCGCTTGCATAGGGAACCATTAATCTAGGCAGTATTGTTCTACAGTGTACTCTTCCTCATTTGCTCTTACTGCTGCTGAAAAGACCCCAAAAGCCCTCATTTTTAGGTCTATTTTTTTTGCTAACCTACCTACCCTGTTGCCTGCTTGGCTGGCATGCTATCTGCTTCCATGATTTGTTCAAGCCACATATCACCAGTGCCTGACTGCCAGTGCTCATATCTGTGTGGCACTACTATTGTTACCCCATGGGGATTTTTTTCAACCCCTATTGTAGGTATTAGTTACCTATTTTGCCTGCTTTTTTCATCACTTCATCGTCACCTAGTCCCAACTGTTTGTGTGCTCTCCACACTTGCCCATTTGCCTCCCATAACTTATCTGGTGGCACTCTTGTTTCTCCCCAAACCCCCGGGGATTTTTTTCACCTAATTGTAGGGTATTAGTACCTATTGCAAATGCCACTGCTTTTCATCACTTCGGCTAGGTCCAACTGTGTGTGCGCCCACACTGCCCATTGCCCACCCATACTTATCTGGTGGCACTTTGTTACCCGTAACCACCGACCACCAGTAGATTTTTTTTTTCACCCTATTGTAGGTATTAGTACCCTATTGCAGCACGGCTTTTCATCACTCTTCAGCCTGTGCCACTGTGTGTGCGCCCACACTGCCCAGTGCCCCCCATACTTATCCTGGTGGCACTTGTTACCCCGCCAGTGGCTTTTTTTTCACCGCTATTGTATGTGTATTAGTACAAATTCCGGGTTCACGCCATCACTACCAAGGGGGCTTTTTTGCAGATGATATGGGGGGTGGGAAGTTAGAAGGCAGAGTAAGCCCCCCTCCTTCCAAAGTTAGTCAGCTAATAGGAGGAATGGGAGGTTAACCTCCCGATACCGGAAGTGATGTACAGGACATCACTTCCGGTATTTTTCCCTTTTCCTGCGATGGAAAACTTGACATGTATGCCATAACAGTGTAACATTGCTGTCGTCTCAACACACAACCATTAATGTCATAACCTTTGGCAACAAAAGTGAGTGAGGGGCGAGTACCCCCAAGTAAAAAATGTCCAAATTGTGGCCAAAGTGCCAATATTTTGTGCGATCGTCATTCTTTTCCAGCCTCAACTTTCTTGGTCATGGAGGTCACTAGAGCATCTTGGATTGCCACTGGAATCCTCTTTCAATCCTTCATGGACTCATCATGAAAAAGGTGGATGTTCAACAGGGTTTAGCTGGTATATTCATGTTTGATTCTTTTCAGATTTTCTTGACTGTTGGTTATGGAGATGCAAAGTGTCAAATCTTTCGTTTTTTCCCATAAAATGATATTTTCCACAATGACCATTTACGACAATGCCAGGGGTGTACTCACTTTTTGAGCTACTGTAGCATTAGTTTAGGCCTACTGATGAGACAATGAATGAATATTCACCCACTGAGCAGCCATCAATCTCATACATCAGCTCTCTTTTCCTGAAAGCAAGTCTGGATGACTTAAACCTATGCAGGGCCAAGAAAGGTCCTCCAGGCCCTTATAACACTCCCAATATGGGATGACACTTAGCACCGATATTTGAAAGGTACAGGGCGTCAGGTGTTCCACAATCTCTGGAAAAAAAAACAATATTAGGGATATTTTATGTCCCAAGCCCTACACCATAGTGATGGTTTCCATGCACCGCACTGATGATGGCCAATGAGCCAGAAAAATCTGCATGCAGTTTGGAATGAATGGCTCTGTACACCAGCGGCTCTGGATGTTCATTTGGCTGATGGGGCGTAAATGAATAATTTGCATGACTCCACCCACTGTCCGGAAGTGAGGATATTTCCCTTAAAGCGGACCTACCACCTGGGAGGTCACTCAGCATTATCAGCTGCAGCTCAGCCGATATTGCTGACATCCTTAAGTGTAAAAAAAATCCCCTCCCACTGCATTACATCCCACCTAGGTAGCCGAAGTGGTGTCTGGGACATCTCTCCCTGGCAGGAAATCGTCAGCAGCTGATCCCCCTACGAGTCTCTGCAGCTCCGATAGAGTAGAGACAGGAGGAGGAGCTGGAGTAAAGGGGGAGGCAGTGTGGGCGGAAGTCTGCAAGTTTCCAGGAGCCAAGATGCTAGCATTAGAACTGCAAGCAAGTGAAGTGAGTATAGTGGGGGGTTTTTTGTTTAGCAGTTTCCCAGCATCTGAACTGCTGACAGGTGAGTATTGTGTCTGTTTAATGTATGTCTGTTTTTTTTATTTTGAGTTTAAAACCGCTTTAACTTTTGGGATTTGTGATCTGGGGCATGTAAATACCTTCTGTTTTAAGAACGAATGACGTTGCTGACAAAAGGCAATAGATCAGAGCAACAAGGGGGCACAAACAAGCTAAGATTCTTATAGTACCCCTGCAGGATGGCTTTAATATTTTTCATGGAGTAAAGGTCCCCCACACACGTACCGAGTGGGGACCGACAGATGAGCGGTGGAGTGCAGCGTGATGACGTCATCACACTGCTCTCCATCGCTCACAGCATAGGCGGGCACCCTTTGTGTGCCGGCCGTTAGTTTCAATAGGGACGCCGGTCTCCATTGAAACTAATGGCATTGGCCAGAGATTTACGGACATGCCCGTTCTCTGGCCGACCAAGCTTTGGAGCGTCCTGGATCTGTCGCCCCATGTGGGCACCCGCGATCGGCGGCCGATTTTGCCACAAGGGTGCATGCACATCAGTCGGCGGCAAAATCGGCCGCCGCTCGTTACGTGTGTGGGGACCTTTACTCTTAAAAAGGAACTCCAGAAAAGCCATTGAGGTCCGAATGATGACCTGTCCGCATTCTATATACCGCTTGTAATGTTCAGGTCAGCAGAGAAACCTACGATGTGAGCTCTCTGCTCATTCCACCTATCATGCAATTTACATTTGGGTACAATTTGACTTGGAATCAATTACATCTCTCCTGAAGACCTTCTGTAACCAAAAATAATAATGCAACAAGAAGTCCTATATAGCACAGGTGAATATGACCGGTCAGAATTAGGAGTTCAAATAAAAAGACAGATGATAACCAATCATATGCTAACCTTTAAATTCTAGATTTTTAAGTAAGTATAAGAAACATGAAAAAGGACTTACCCAAACAGTTATGCCCGTCATGTGCCAACATAAATCCATCATAACATGTGCACCTATAATTCCCGGGTATATTGATACATTCATGAACACATCCTCCATTGTAGTCGTTGTCACATTCATCAATATCTGCAAGAGAAGAGAAGAAAACGTTCAGCTAAGGGGGATCCACAAACTTGGAAACTTTTAAAGCAGGGGACCAGTTAATATTCCTTTTGATGGCAACTCTATAAAAAAAATTTAAAAATACATTCCCACAGCTTTGTGAACCGTGGCAGCTCCACAAGTCCTAGTTCCACTGCATAACACTCGTCTCAGATGCAATACTGTGCTGGGCGACACCTGGGTTGGGTAAATAACTTAGGAGGGTCGTATCTGGCCCGTGGGCTATAGTTTTTGGATCACTGTAAAGCCGGCTACAGACAGGCTCGATCCTGGGCCGATCTACTGCGTGTGATGATGTCTTCACGCACAGCCTGTCATGCCAACAATCAGCCACTTTCCCTTAGTATGACACCATTTACTTTGGATGGCGATGCTGGTGTCTATCCCAAGTAATGAGATTTAAGGTAGCCACGTTCAATTTGCGCCCGACATGCTTCCATTTCCAGGTCACCAATCCTATAATCCTAAACAAGAAGCAGCAAACCAACCTCCGCAAGACCCTAATTCAGTGGTGGGCAACTCAGATGCCACAAGTGCGGCCCTCGGCATCACTAAAGGGCCACACATAACATTTTCTATCTATACTGACTTGTATAAGCATTTATAATGATATATATCATCAAAGGTTAGGTGCCTCATCATCAAAGCCTTTAGTACCTCTGTTCTAAGGTGATGTACCGCAATATATATTATAAAAGCATGCCCCCATTCGTTGGTGGGAAAGAGGGATCATAGGCACTCACGTGTCCACCGATCCACCACCGACTTCCTCAGGTGCCCTCTGGATTGCTGCCAATCACTGTGCTCAGTCGGAGCCTGAGCGAGTCCCCCGCCCCTCTTCCCACTCTAAGAATATACTGGGCGAGGACGCGTCAGCATGGGATGGGCGGACAGGTGAGTTCCTATGCCCTATCCATTAACAGTTTGGTTTCAGGGACCACAAGTGGAGGACTGAGGGGGGCCAGTAAAGAACACCCAAAGGGCTGCATGCGGCCCTGGGCCAAAAGTTGGCCACCTGGACCCTAATTCCTCAAACACTCCAGCGCTGCTGTACAGGAACCCCAAGACACAAATATCAGGTCACATGCAGCTCTTTTTACATTTGCAAATTATATTTGGTAATAAAAAAAATGATCAAAGTGTTCCAACCATTTGGGTAGTTTTTAAAGTTCACACTTTGCCTCCAACATTTGACAGATAGGTTCCTGAACACAGCTTTACCCAACTTCACAACATATTCCCGCCAAACATGTACAACAATGTGACGCAAAAGCAATCTAAACAACACAACAAAATTGTAAATACACCATTGCTGTGAAAGTCCCCAAGTCTCAGGGATCCAGAGAGATTATATATATATTTACTTTGAAATAAAGAACTTTGTCAATGGGCATTGATGGGGCAAACATGGCGTGCCTGGACACCATCTCCTGGAGACACATCTGAGATCATTCAGAATTCATTGCATCTAAACTGCATTTTGACCAGTTTCAGGTTTTGTTGGGTTCCAATAGATCTCTCTTCTAGCAGAAGCAACAGCCCATGGTATCTCACAGCCCAACTACACCACCCACACCATCAAATCTGAACCCCTCCCAGAAAGTCCTCCTTTACATTTGCATTCTACACTTTGTTGCTTAGATAAGAATAAAAGTTCTCCTGAAGTCATATCTACTGTGTTTCCTCAAAAATAAGACACTCTCTTATATTATTTTTTGCTCCAAAGATACCCTACATCTTATTTTCGGGGGAGGTCTTATTTTTCCATGAAGAAGAATACAGCACTGGGGTATCAGGGTGAGGGGAGCACTTAAAATGACACAGGGGGGTCAGAGTGAGGAATCACAATGGCACAGGAGACTCAGAGGGGGGATTACCAGGTAATCAGAGGGGGGATTACCATTTCAGTAACCCCTTCTGATCCTCCTGTGTCATTGTGATTCTCCCTTCTGATCCCCCCTGTCCAGAGTTGCAGTACTGTATCTTCGGGGTGCCTTATATTCGGGGGATGCCTTATATTTCAGCGTGAGGCAAAAATTGAAGGGTGCCTTATTTTCAGGGAAACGGGGTATGTACCAAAACGAACCCTGCTTCTATTCTCCAACCGGGTCCTCTACTCCTCCTATTTCATCACCTGTACCCGTGTGTTATCTTGTGTTACATCTCAACTCTTTTTTATTATACAGCGCTGCGTCATATGTTGGCGCTATATGATGATGATAATAATAATAATGATCTAGTATATTCCTCTTTCCCCCCCAGACCTCTCCATCCATGTTCTTTTACTCCCACCTTAATGGCGCATACATGCAATGCAATTCTGTTCTATACTTCTTCAATAACAATTATTTGGAGAACACCAGTCAGAAATAAAGTTAGCATGTAATGCCCCTGTCCATGGTACTGATGGAGGAGATGGTAAAATGTAACGTCCACAGTGGGCCGTACAAACGAAACTGTTTCATAATAGTTACAGTCTCGGTTTCATATACCGTGTTTCCCCGAAAATAAGACAGTGTCTTATATACATTTTTGCTCCCAAAGAAGCCCTATATCTTATTTTCAGGGATGTCTTATTTTTCCATGAAGAAGAATACAGCTCTGGGGTATCAGGGTGGGGGGGGATCACTTACAATGACACAGGGGGGATCAGAAGGGGGAATCAAAATGGCACAGGAGACTCAGAGGGTGGGATTACCATTTTAGTAACTCAAGGTTGTCTCGTGACTTTGCCCAAGTTTTTAATTACGGCCCATTGTGTGGTCAGGTTTGACACCCCTGCCTTAGGATATGTTTCTACTGTGTTTTGTGATCCGTCAGGACCCCCTACATTAAGCGCAGTGCTTGGCAGGGGGTCCCGAACAGATCACATATACATTACATGCCCTGGCGGATGCTCCGTTCTCACAGCGCTGAGTCGATCCACTGATGCAGGAGTTCTCGTAGTGCAGTATATTAACCCCTGCATCGGCGGATGTCTGAAGAGAGCATCCGCCGGACAGGTAAAGTGTATTTGATACGTCAAAACCCCCGCCACTCTCTAAGGGCATGTCTCCACAGTGTTTTGTGATCCGTGTGGTAACAGTATAAAGGGCCTTCTTCCTGTTGCAGCATGACCGTGACCCCAGGGCCGCCGTCCAAAAAATAATTGAGTAAGTTGCTGAGTGGGGGGGGGGGGGGGGGGGGGTAGGGGTAGAGATGTGTTGATGGATGGAATACTAAGACGTCTACACGTCTTAACAGAGCCTCTCGCTGTACGACAACCGGCTTCCTGTACACCGTGAGGTTCTGCTAAGACGGCTCCCCCAGCAGCTGACCGCCAGACCCCTCCTTGGGCTCGGGACAAGAGTGCCCCCTGTCCCCCCTGACAGCGACCATGTGCAGAGCCTGTTCCATACAGTCATGGTAGGATGGATTTTTAGCGGAGGAAGTTGAGTGACATGACCTCAATCCTACTGATGGCCATTGGGAAGAATCGAGATGCCAACTGAGAGCCAGAGAAGGGTCCAAGAATTCCACTGATGAGACTCAAAGTCTATGGTTGTTTCTATTAGAGGTTCGAACACAGTATATATTTATCTCAGTTATCATGTAAAAGGAGAACCATTTGCAGTAAAAGGCAGCGATACCTATAAAGTCACGCACGCTCATATTCTCTACTAGTTCAGAAGTTTGTTTTCCTAACACTGCGAATGAACTCCAAATTCCTCGTCCTGTGCCAACCATCCCTGGCACCGCGCGGCGCCTCATAAAACTTATTCTACTGAAAATAACCATAAAAAAAAGAAAGCCGTTAATCTGTTTTCATTTTTAAAAAAAGAATTTGTGGTATCCGAGATGAGAAGGGAAGGATGGTGATTATATTTGGGACATCTTTCAAAAGAGGTAGCGATAGTTCAAGGCTTCGGCATTGCTCCTGTTGTGGGCGCTGTGAGTGGTTCCCACAAAACCCAGAAACTACAACCAAAGCATTTGCTGTTGAAACATCCAAAATGAAAAGGCAAGAGAAATCAACATGGGCCACCATACATTAGGACTACAATATATGGGGTGTCCTATGTTCAGGGGTGCACATAACTTTTTTTGTGAGTTCCTCAGATGAGTACCAGGACATGGTGTTTGTTACTCACCCCAAATGTAGGGTGTTCTTCCTCACGGTCTCCCTCACTGTCCTCTGCGTCAGCCTCCTGCATGGTAGATTCTGCTGCAGATGAACCTCCCTGTTCCCTGATTGATCCGCCGATTAGCTGCCTACATCCACAGGTCACCAGCTGGTTTTGGGTTACATATAACTCTCACAGTATAACACCATTTGAACCCCCAGATCTCATACCTCAGTAGTACAACCCTGAGATTTTATGGCGTAGTAACTAACCCCTGAGACTACCTGCAATCCAAATGCCAACCTTTCAGAGTCACATTCCAGCTGTCACACAGTGCTTTCCTCTTGTCAGATTTTACTCTTACATATGCCTACTCTGACTTTCATCCTCCAGATCTCCAACACCCTTAGAAGTCCAACCTTTTGAGACAATCTTTTAAGAAGAACGGTCAGTGAACCCTAAAATATAGAGACATTGGTGAAAAAGTTGGAAAACTTGGTGGGGTAAGGGGGAGAAACCAGGGATATGAAGCCCAAGACCACTAGGGGTGACAAGAAGGGCCCCCTAATGGGCCCTCCGAAGTGCTGAACGTGTGAGCTGTGTGATAATTTACATTCCCAATGTCACCCCCCTAACTGCAACCTTCCATAGTTATTCATGTTTCCCTGCGGTTATACAAGTGACATAAATTGCACACATGTAACATTTAGCTGCGGCCGCCCAGACACGGAGCGCCACCAAGTTGTTAGTACACATATGAGCTGTGTAACAATAATGCAGGTACACAGAGCTAGGTTTTGGCCCCAGATTACCACTTATGTGCACTCCTGACTATGTCTAAGGCCTATGAACTTGAAGACCTGTAAATAGGCAAGGTCACAATTGGAGGTCCATGGGCATGCATAACCTTTCATAACTAATATCAGTCTGTATATTCTTCATAAATACTTAAAGTGAGCTTCCAAAAGGAGTAAATTAAATCTAAACACTAAAAGGAAAAAAAACACATATGTGGAGGCTATACGATCAGGGATGCATACTGTGGATATAAAAAGTCTACACACCCCTGGTAAAATGTCAGGTTCCTGTGCTGTACAAAAATGAGACAAAGATAAATCATTTCAGAACTTTTTCCACATTTCATGTGACTTATAAACTGTACCACTCAATTCAAAAACAAACTGAAATATTTAAGATGGAGGAAAGAAAAAAAATAATAATGTGGTTGCATAAGTGTGCACACCCTCTTTTAACTAGGGATGTAGCTGTGTTCAGAATTAGGCAATCACATTCAGAATCATGTTACATAGGATTCAGCATACACCTGCCATCATTTACAGCGCCTCTGATTATCCCCAAATAAAGTTCAGCTGCTCTAGTCCTGAAATGTTTTTAGTCGCATCCCACAGCAAAAGCCATGGTCCACAGAGAGCTTCCAAAGCATCAGAGGGATCTCATTGTTATCTGATATCAGTCAGGAGAAGGGAACAGAAGAATTTCCAAGGCATTAGCTATAGCATGGAACACAGTGAGGACAGTCATCATCAAGTGGAGAAAATATGGCACAACAGTGACATCACCAAGAACTGGACGTCCCTCCAACATTGATGAAAAGACGAGAAGAACACTGGTCAGGGAGGCGACCAAGAGGCCTACAGCAATATTACAGGAGCTGCAGGAATATCTGGCAATTACTGGCTGTGTGAAACATGTGACAACAATCTCCCGTATTCTTCATATGTCTGGGCTATAGGGTAGGCTACATTTTGCAAAAACACATCTGAAATCTCCCAAAAGTATGTGGACAAATTGTGGCCAAAAAGTTAAATCTTGGTCTGATGAAACCAAGAATGAACTTTTTGGCCATAATTCAAAAAGAGATGTTTGGTGCATAAACAATACTTCACATCACCAAAAGAACACCATACCCACATTGAAGCATGGTGGTGGCATCATGCTTTAGGCTTTTTTTTTCTTCAGCTGGAACTGGAGCCTTAGTTATGATAGAGGGAATTATAAACAGTTTTCTTCAGGCTTCTGCTAGAAAGCTGAACATGAAGAGGAACTTCATCTTTCAGTATGACAACCACCCAAAGCATACATCCAAATCAACAAAGAATTGGCTTCACTAGAAGAAGATTGAAGTTTTGGAATGGCCCAGCCAGAGCCCAGACCTGAATCTGATTGAAAATCTGTGGCGTGATCTGAAGGAGGGCTGTGCACAGGAGATGCCCTCGCAATCTGACAGATTTGGAGTGTTTCTGCAAAGAAGAGTGGGCAAATCTTTCCAAGTCATCCTAATAGATTCATACCCAAAATATACCATGCTGATAGACTCATCCCTAAAAAGTGCCATGCTGACTCATACCCACAATGTGCCATGCTGACTCATACCCACAATGTGCCATGCTGAGACTCATACCCAAAATGTGCCATGCTGAGACTCATACCCAAAATGTGCCATGCTGATACTCATCCCCAAAATGTGCCATGCTGATAGACTCACACCCAAAATGTGCCATGCTGATAGACTTATACCCAAAATGTGCCATGCGGATAGACTCATCCCCAAAATGTGCCATGCTGATAGACTCATACCCAAAATGTGCCATGGTGATCGACTCATACCCAAAATGTGCCATGCTGATACTCATACCCAAAATGCACCACGCTGATAGACCCATCCCCAAAATGTGCCATGCTGATAGTCTCACACCCAAAATGTGCTATGGTGATCAACTCATACCCAAAAAGGTTTTTGAGTGGTGAAGCTTACACCACCCTGCCCCACAGAACAGCCAAGAAGTTGGCACTGGTAGGGTAATAGACTTTGGTAATGGGCACAGACTGCTGACTAGGCAGCTATGGTGCAGAAGATAACTAATACAGACATCCCATTCTATATATATGAAAGCAGTGATTGTCCCTCAGTCCGGCCACTCCTAATGCAATGTCGGTGTTATTGTTACGCCTGGGGTTGGGGAACGAGACAGGCTAAGCCCATTAGCTGGAGATAGGGGAGAGTAGATTGGGTTCTGGAGAGCAGAATCAGGTTTTGTATATGACAGGGAGGTACTAGGGAGGAACCTCTGTTAGCCCTGGTGTGGCTCGAGGCAGGGACTGCCCACAGGAGAGACAGCTCTGAGAGCCTGGGCTGTTTGCTGTAGTCCACCAGTTCCAGTAGACTCACCAGGCAGGGGTCACCAGGAGGATACACCAACCAGGGATATGCGCTGGACTGACTGGGAGCGGGTAGTCTATGCTTGCTCTGGGTTTTCACCCAATAGCCCCCCAGGAGGGGGGTTGGGACCAATCCCCTTG
>CM070034.1:167379401-167393632 GCA_036250615.1 Ptychadena robeensis
CAATCACTATGTATTCTATCAGGGAGGACCAGGCACTACATAGCAGTGATATATACCTTATACCTTCCAATCACTATGTATACTATCAGGGAAGACCCGGCACTACATAGTTGTTGGTAGATCAAAAGGAAATTGTATGGAGTGTATGGGGGGCTTAAGACATAAGTGGGATTTTAATGTTGTCGGCCTTATCGCTCACCTTTACCCACCTGTTTTGCCCTTCTGATATTACAGTATTATTCACTCTCTCTTAAGGGTGTAAATAATTAATGTAAATGATCACATGATGGAGTTTTGGTTGAATAGTTTGGACACTTTTCCAATCAAGTCCTTTGATTGCAGAAACTGTGGATGACATTTCTTCTATCATGCTTGCGTCATATCTCACAATATGTTCATGGCTCGAGTCTAGAGGTTAATGAAAATTGTGTATTTATTTATATTTATGCTTTTGTATTTATTTAATTATTTTAGTTTTTAATACTTTTACTTTTTTACTTTTTTTTTTTTTTACTAGTACCGGACACTACCTGGTAGCACTATGATTTTGGGAGGGGGGAGTGTAGCCCCCACCCCCTGAACCCATACACAGAAGAGGGAGGGCAGTGCTGGATCAGCTGCACTTTTCTAAAATAACCACTAGAATATAAACCAAACCCGCATGGTTACAAAGATGATCCTCTAGAACCGGGGTCCTTGAATTATGGTGTGAGAGCTGCATGTGGCCTTTCAAGGCTTCTAATCCGGCCCCCAGGACCCCCTTTGCCTTGCCAGCAATCTTCCCTGTGTGTCTGAAATATTTTGTGAATATGTAAATATTATAAGTTAAACTTTTATAGCAGATAGTATTGTTTCTGTTTATTTATGAAGTGCTCTATGATTCTGTATATTTCACACCGCAAAATAAAATGAATCAGATAAAATAAAGAGATGGATGTTGGCTTTGCTTTACTTGTCTACTCTTGCTTAAATATATAACAGACATGGTGATAAATACATGACCACAGTCACCTGAAACATAAACGCGCAGCCCAAAGTTGGCAAGATTACCAAGTTTGTCAAACAAAATGCAATTATGCTTTCTACTTCCTAAGTGAATCTACCTTAACCCATCCTCCTCCTCCACAGATATTTATTACCCTAGATCAGTGATGGCGAACCTATGGCACGGGGTACTCGGAGCCCTCTCTGTGGGCACCTGACCTGGCAGCCAACATGGAGGCTGATGGAGGAAAGAACTCGAGCCCATTGGCTCTCAATGCTGCCAGTTTTCTTCCCCACTCTTCTGGTTGCACACAGCATCCTATATCCTCCACTAGCACTGCCAGCCATTAAGAAGCCCAGGGAGGAGCAAGCTGAGAAAAAGGTGTGTGTGTAATGTGTAAAGCTGGCCGTACACCTTTAGATCTCTCTGTCAGATATCCTTTAGATCTACCAACAACTATGTAGTACCGGGTCCTCTACGATTGAACACAGGTAGACTTGATGGTTTAGAAAGTCCCTCATATTACATGGCTTTGGTAAAACAAATGGAGATCTAAAATTAATCTGACGGAGAAATCTAAAGGTGTATGGGGACCCTTAAGCTAGCCAAACACGTGTCGATTCCTGAGCGAGCGATCGACGCTCCGATCGATTCCGGTGAAGCCACGGGCGTCGATTGATCGACCATACAAGTCTGTGCCTACCACCTTAGGCCACCGATTTCTGGACGATTCTGTTACCAGTCGATCGATTCACAAATGTCAACGCCCCTTGATGTGTGCCCGATCGATCAGAAAACACCGACAGGTTGGTTCCCTAGCCGATCCGATTTGGGGGCCATGTCGATCGGGCCTGGTCGATCGGTCAAGGTGGGCTGCACTCGATTCCTCGTCGATCGATCGGCGTGCACGCGCCCGGTGATCGATCGGCCAGGAATCGTGTGGGAAATCGACCTGTGTATGGCCACCTTTAGATAGAGTGTGTGTGAGTGAGTAGAAGACCGAATGATAAGAGAAGGCAAATTCTCAAAGGTTAGAAGTTTTAGTTCTACAAACGCTAGAAAAGACAGCTGGGCATGCTGGGTAGTGTAGTTCTTGGCAGAATGTAATGCTTGCAGTTGAAGTTTCATTACACATTAAGTTGGGTCTTTGCCTTTTATGCTATGTCATCAGCAGCCTAGGATACAGGAGGTTTCTAACTGCACTGTTCCCCTATGAATGAACGACAACAGAACCCCGAGTTATAACCCTTCTAGAGGAGGGGTGACACCAAACTTCTCAGCCAATGGCATTGTTTTTGTGCACATAGCTTAAGGGCTTATTCCAACTGCAGCAAAAATACATCCATCTCCCTGAGCTGTGATGTCCATGTAAAAGTTCTAGCAGGGGCTTTGTCTTGTCCCCCACTGTGAATGGTACAGTCAGGGGTTTACTCCATGCTATGCCTGTGTCTTCACCAGATTTTCCCTATCAGGATGCAGCATTAAGGTGAGCAGTGCTGGAAATCTTCTCACTTATTCTTCATATTCCATAGATAGGGGAATGGGACTTCTGGAGTTAGGTGAAATGTGGCCGGACAGCTGGGAGCACTACAAGTCCCAGCATACCTAGGGCAGTCTTCACCATGCAGATTATCCCTACTATCAGGATACAGCATTAAGGTAAGCAGTGCTGGGAATCCTCTCACTGATCCTCCATATTCCATAGATAGGGGAATGGGACTTCTGGGGTTAGGTGAAATGTGGCTGGACAGCTAGGAGAACTGCAAGTCCCAGCATAACGAGGGGCAATCTTTATCAGCATTATGGCAGAGAATGGCTAATGCTTAACAATAACAATGGGAAGTATGTGTGAAGGGAGACATCTGCCCCATGGTATCATTGAACGGTTCAAAGAATGTCAGGCTAAGTGGTCTGCCCCCACACATCTCACTTCACATAACCTGGTCCTCATAGTAAAAAGTTTGGACACCCCTGTCCTAGATTAATTACAAATAAAATAGGCTAGGAGTGTCAAACTGCTGTCCTTAATGTCCTCTTAGGGGGTGGCTTTTGATATCCATTATTACACCATGCCCATTAAATGTAAGTAGATCCTGGCCCTCAATGACAGAATTTGGACAACCCTAGAAAAGTCTGACAAGGAATATACTTCCCCTGTAAATGATAGCTTGTAAATGACAGCTTTACTGTCATTTACTGGGGAAGTTACTGGGAGTATGAAATTCTCCTATCGTTTGGAATATCATGTCTATATTAGTGATGAGCAACATAAGCAATTTTCAAATTTGTGACATTTCTCAAGTAAATTCTCAATAACGAGATCTCCTTTCATTACAGTTTGGAAGCATCGGCAGTTGTAATACGATTTATTGCAATATGTGTTGTCACGACGACATCTAGTGGCAGATTGTGAAATTGCAGATGAAAATGTGAAATCACATAAGACAACACTCAGAAGTCATTTTACGAATTGTTTGCGAAAAACGGCACTTGTACATTTGAATATTGCATGTCAAATGCCTGCTACTTTCCCCAGAATCTCCAATATTTGAGATTACGAAGATATAGCAGCATATTCAAGATATTCGTGAATTCTCAAAGTCGCGATTCAAATATTCATACTAGTCTATATGTCTCCAGGACTTTCCCAAGTCGGATTACATAACCGATCATCCCACCCGTACATACATCACCTCTCCAGCTGCTCCTCTGGTTTCTGCATCCGTGATTTCAGCCTTTTGATGTTTATTTTGCGATATAACCTGACATTTGTGTAATATGTCTTCATTTGTGGAGCTCGGACATATTCTGGAGAACAGTAACCTCGAACATCTGCCTGTGCCCTGAAGGAGTTATAGTTTATCTGAACATTTAGAGCCAAAATCCAGGCAGAAAACATTGTTCTTTATTCATTATTACATAATGGGATTGTGTTTTTCCAAATGCAAGCAGTGTGACAGCAGAGCTAAGACTGGAGGAGGTATAAGCAGCACATTGAGCCATCTACCCTGTTTCCTCTAAAATAAGGCATCCTCCCAAAATAAGGCACCCTTACATTTTTGCCTAATGCTGAAATATAAGACATCCCCCGAAAAAATAGGCACCCCCGAATATACGGTACTGTAACTCTGGACAGGGGAGTCAGAGGGGGCAATCACAATGACACAGGAGGTTCAGAAGGGGTTACTAAAATGGTAATCCCCCCTCTGAGTCTCCTGTGCCATTATGATTCCCCCCTCTGATCCTCCTGTGTCATTTTAAGTGATCCCCCCACCCTGATACCCCAGTGCCGTATTCTTCTTCATGGAAAAATAAGACATCCCCCGAAAATAAGATGTAGGGCATCTTTGGGAGGAAAAATTTATATAAGACACTGTCTGATTTTCGGGGAAACATGGTAGATGTGAAAGGAGCATGCTGCAAGGGATAGAGAGCAGAGATATAGATAATCATATCAATTAGCTATTTCTCATTTAATGTGTCACAAGCAAAAGACTAGTTTTGGTTCATCTCTAAAAGGAATCAATGGACCTTATTTTAGATTATTACACAGTATATGTCTTTTTTCGATTTACAGTGCTTAGTAGGCCCTTTAAAAATGATGGGCCACGAAGCCTTGGTCATGTGCAAAATTCAGCTGCCCTGCTTTGGGCCACCAAGAGAAGAGAGTGACCGTCACGTGTTTGGGCTCCATAAGCATTACAATGGGGTAACCACTGCCTGTTTGAGCCTAACATATATGGCTTAGGTTTTTACCACATAGAAATGAAGAGGAGGTAATGAGCAAGTTCATCACAAACCACATGGGCATGGGGGAGGGGGGAAGGGAGAGTCATATGTTCAAACTACATGGCAATGGAAAAGGGGAGACCACAACCAATTAAGGTTCCATCTACATGGCCATCGAAAAAGGGTTGGCCACTATCTATTCAGGTTCCATCTACATGGGCATCGGAAAGTGTTGGCCACTATATATTCAGGTTCCATCTTCATGGGCATAGCAAGAGGTTGGCCACCCTATGTTCATGCAATATATTCATGGGCATCAAAAAGGGTTGGCCACTATCTATACAGGTTCCATCTACATGGCCATGTAAAGGGATTTCCCACTATATATTCAGGTTCCATCTACATGGGCAAAGAAAGAGATTGACCACCCTATGCTCACACTATATATTCATGGGCATCAAAAAGGGTTGGCCACTATCTATTCAGGCTCCATCCACATGGGCATAGAAAAAGGTTGGCCAACCTATGTTCATGCTACTGTATATGTTGACCACCATCTATTTTGGTTCCACTTATATGGGTATGGAAAAAGAATGACAACCATATGTTCAAGCTACATCCCCCTGGGGCACGGAAAAGCACTACATATTCAGGTTCTATCTACATGGGCATAAAAAGAGGTTAACCACATGGGCATCGAAAAGGGTTGGCCACTATCTATTCAGGTTCTATCTATATGGGCATGGAAAGAGGTTGGCCACCATATGTATGAGCTACATCCCCCTGGGGCATGGAAAAGCACTGATCACCACATGGGTATGGAGGGTTGGCAACTATCTATTCAGGTTAGATCAACATGGGCATGGAAAAACATTGACCACCCTCTGTTCATAATACAACCCAATGGCCATGGAAAAGAACTGACACATTATCTGTTCAGGTTCCATCTACTTGGGAATGGAAAGAGGTTGACCACCCTATGTTCAAACTACATCCACATGAAAAAGAGGGCAATCATCATATGTTTAGGCTCCATCTACATTTGTGAATAAAGGAGGTTACCACCACAGGTTAATGCTCCATCCACATGGGCATGGGAAGTATGGGCACACACTGTACAAGGATGATGTCACTGACACTTTTATAAGATCATATGTAGATAGTTCTCTTTTTGAGTATAAATGAGTGAACGTAAATGAACAATGATAAAATCCTGTCCTGTGAACCAAAAGCCCTTCACACTATCAATCCATACTCACCAGGAACATGGGCGATTGAACAAAACAAACACAAAGATTCCTATAGGTTTTGTGTTCCATTTCCATTAACAAGTAGGATAATTGCAATTAAGTTAATTGGGAGATTCATGAGAGTCATCTGCTAGCAAAGAGTTTGATTACAGAGCAGCTGCAAGACGCTAATAGAACGTGAACACGCTCTACTCAAGTGTCTGTCACCTACACACCGAGCAGGAGAAAAATAACAGGGTAAGAGCTGATTATCTGGCAATCTTAAGAATATTTCAAGAGCTCTTCCCGACTAGTTCGCTGCTGATGACAGCTAGGATCTAGAAGGTTCTTCCTTTGAGGTATCTGAAGAGGAGAAACAGGTAGAACCTTCCGTATTACCTGTCCCACCATGTGTGTCTTTGATGAGTCGGTATTAGGTCAGTGGTCCCCAGACTCCCCAAACTTTCCTTGCAGGGCCCCCTTTTCTATTTGGGAACATTATCGTTCCCCACCTCCCAATTCAAACACAGGTTAATAATGATGGCCCCCGCCCCCTTGGAATACCTTCACACCCTCCACTGGGTACCACTGGATAGTTCACAGTCAGGTGATCACCATCTTCCCATTTTACATGACATGAATTGGATTGAGGAGACCCTGAAATCAGGAGCCTATGTGCAAACAAGATCTATAGCTAATCTTGCCAACTTAGGCTTAAGCCTGCCATACACCCACCGAGTGGGGGCCGACAGACGAGTTCCGATGAGCTCTGGAAGCCGAGCTGAAAACATCGGCGGGCACCCTTTGTGTGCCGGCCATTACCTTCAATGAAGACGCCGGTCTTCATTGAAGGTTAATGGCATCGGCTGGCATCGGCCAGAGAATATCCGACATGTCCGTTCTCTGGCCAGCCGAGCTGTGGGACGACAGGGATCTGTCGCCCAATGTGGGCACACGCCGATTGGCAGCCAATTTTGCCGCTGACCGACGGCCGCGAGCGCGCACGCCCCTCGGTCAGCGGCAAAATTGGCCGCTAATCGGTGTGTGTATGGCAGGCATTAGGCTCCAGTATGTGTTAAAACCCTGCGCTTGACATACATCAAACGCAGGAATGTTGACGCATCCATTGAAAGTCAATGGATGTTTCTACACATCTGTTGGTGTGATCCGTATACTTGCTTAAAATCAACACAGGGCACTGCATTGACATTAACACAACGTAAGACAACACAAGTATGTCTTTCGTTGAAACGCAATGATATGCGATGCTCGATACGTTGATATATGAAATATGTAACAAACGCATCCCTGACGGATCCCTAACGGATCCCTAATGCATGGGTTGCGTTTATTGGATCACAATGTGCTGCGTTAATGGATCCAACCCATTAGGGATGCATCAGGGATCTGTCAGGGATGTGCATTTGTGTCAACGAATAGAAAGCATACCTTTGCGTTTCAACAGACTCAATTCATTTCCTATGGTTGCGTCAACGCACCCATACTTGCATTGGCTTACTTTACAGTGGATAGGGACACAATTTTTGACAGCGTCCATTTATTTTCTATGGGCACGATTGCACGCAATCAGAAAAAACGGTCGGCTTGCTTGAAATATCACACACGGGGGGTTGGAGCGATCTGCCGCACTGGTGGAAACAAGGACTTAGCTGGGTATTTTTCCCGCCACCTGGTGGTGATATATGGTACTATTAACCCCATAAGAAAAAAACAATCCTAATTAAAAAGTAATAAAATAATATATTTAAATATTTTTTAGTCCTGTTTTTTTTTTTTTTTTCAATAAAAGTTTTATTAAAGATGAAAAACAAATACAGATACAGTGTATCATCATATGGTATACATATTACAAACACAGCATGAAGGATGAAACATAAATTCAAAGGGTTGAGGGGGAGGTAAGGTGGGGCGCAGGGGCACAGAAATAGGAATGGACTAAGAAGGGAAAGACCATGGGAAGGCCTAATTTAGTCCTGTTGATGTAGTTTTAAATTACATTATTAAAAAAAGTCTTTTCATAAAGCCGACCATAAACGTCCTGATCTATGGCCGAAATTTAGCAGACTCTTCACAGTCTGCTACAAAACGGACAGGAATCCTGTGTGTTCCACTAACACACGGGACTCCTGTCAGACTGTAGCCAATTAACTCGGAGGGGGAGGAGACTTCCCCTCCGAGTTAACAGCCTGCAGCACAGTCGGGCAGAAAAAAAAACAGCAGGAAGGATCCGTGTGCGATCCGACCTGCTGGCTTTTTTTCTACAAAACTCAAGGTGGGCTCCCTCATAGTTGCGGCAGACCAACCTTCATGTGATCGGCGGGAGCGAGCACGCAGGTTGGTCTGCTACAACTATGGCCGGGAATCGGCCCGTCTATGGGGGGCTTTAGAGTAGCTTGTGTTATACATTTTATAGGTAATGTTTTATATTAAATCTATTGATAAATACTATATAATGTGTGTGCTGACTCTACGTATTCCTCCTATTGGCGATTGATGAAACAGTTTCACCCGGGCTCCGGAGGTATGGGAGGAATGTGGCGGTGGAATGATCTCACCTTGAACCCGGTGTGTACACAGCCATGCCTAGAGGTCGTCTATAGAAATCAATTTACACTGAACCGTTTTACTGCCTCAGCAGGTGATTTGTAAGCACAAGGGTGACCGGTGCGCAGGATTACATTGAAATTGCATGTGTACGTCAAAGGAATATAAAAAACATGCTGTAAATATCTGTGACGTTCGTACATTTATCCCTTTAAAGATCATTCCAGTGAAAAGAAATGACAGGAGTGAGTGAGTGGTGTCAGCTCTGCCCAGTGCCAGCCCCTATGCCAGTGGTTCCCAAACTTTTTTCCTTAATGCCCCCCTGTGCCTGTGTCCAAGAAAAGCCAGCCCCCCCAAACTCCTACCGTCATACACCCATTAAAAAAAAATTAGGGCTCATCTACACTGGTGGTTTTAAACTGCCAGAGAAACGGCCCATAAACGTAACCGACCGGCGGACGCAACATTAGGCGTCCGCCAGTCGGTTTTCGGGCATGAGCATGATAGGGCCTCCATGGGGTCCTGATCTAGACGACCTGAGAACACCTGCATTATTTTGCAGATGCTTTCAGGCAGTCGTCTTCCACGCAGCTGCAGGGGTGTCGTTTACCAAGCTCCCCGGGCTGAAAGCAGCTATGGGGATGATACCATGTTCAGGAGCTTTGTAATTCTCACAGGGAATCACATTATTGTAAGTCAATGGTGAAATTATAAAAAATAAATGCCACCATCTCTAGTAACAATTAGTAAAACGTCCAGAAGATGGCGCTGCCGCTTGTTTTTTCCCCCAGTTTTTTCAGCCTGAGCTGGACTCCGCTTACAAAGAGAGAGAGAGCAGGGGGGGGGGGGAGGAACGGAGCTGAGCTTGCAGCCTCTCTCAGTCAGAGACTGTGTCACACCACTCCGATACCACTAATGGTGCTCCCCCCATGCAATCTCTAGCGCCCCCTTGGGAACCACTGCCCTATCCTATCCATCACAACATGTGTTTCAAATTATTATACAAATTGTATTGAAGTGTCATAAAAATTAAATATTATTTTTTCAATGAAACTCATGGATGGTGTTGTGTCTGGGGACTCTTTTGATCACTAAAATCAATCTCGAACATCTGTGATAATTAGTTTCAGTTGAGCCCAATTAAAGGAAAAACTATTAAAGAAGGGTGTTCCACATTATTAGCCTCCTGGGCCATTAGCCCGAGTTTGCTGAGTTTCTTAGGTAATAAAACTAAAGTTAACTGCAGGCAAACTCACCAGTCTGACGAAATCCCCTGCCACCAGGGGACGAAATCCCCTGCCAATTCTTGCATCAGCGGACCCCCCCCCCCCATGACATCAGATACGATACCGGTAGGCGGTGCCATTGACTTCCATGTTATGGGGGTGGCATTTCTTTCTTAGACCACAATTAGAGTTACGGGTCACCCAGAAGGTTAAGCAGACCACCATTTTCCAGCAATATGCTGCTGAAAAGTCAGAAATAGTTGGATGCCGTTGACAAGGTATGAAAATGTTAGATATACATATATACATACATACATATATTTCACCAAACCATAAGCATGATCATCGTACTGGTAAAAGAATGGTGGCTGACTCTGAGCACACAAGGGTTGGTGCAGATAAAGGTAAAATGAGGAAGTTTTTTGCCAGACACATACATTGGATAAGAGAGCAGCTGCTAAAATGCCGCCACAAATCAGCAAACAGGTATTTGAAGCTGCTGGCGCCTCTGGAGTCCCAAGAACTTCAAGGTGCTGGATCCTCCAGAGGAATTATTTGGTTCCCCTAACCAATGCTAACAAGGAGAACCAGCAGCAGTGGGCCCAGAACTACATGAAGACATCATTTTCAATCATGTTCCATCAAGGCTGAGACGTCAGCAAGCAGATGGTGGAGTCATGTTATAGTCAGGAATCATGAGAAGTGAGCTGGTCGCCCCTTTAAGGTCCCTGAAGGTGTGAAAGTGAGCTTTGAAATGTATTTGTAGTTTCTGTTACAAGAAGAAGAACAGTGCTTTCCGTAACAAAATCCTCTCCATACCGGACAATATACCATCTCATGCTGCAAGGAATACTTCTGCGTTATTGGCTGCTAGCAGCATAAAAGGAGAGAAACCTATGGTGTAACCCCTATCCTCCCCTGACCTCAATCCTATTGAGAACCTTTGGAACATCCTGAACTAAAAGATCTATGAGGGTGGAAGGAAGCTTACATCCAAACAGCAGCTCTGTGAAGAAATTCACAAAGGGGTCGGCAAACTAAGGCATGGGGCCGGCCCGTTTAACTTTCTGTTCCGGTTCTTGTCACCTTGTTGAAAAGATGCTCCCCTCCACTTGTTCTTAAGGCCCCCATACACGGGTCGGATTCCGGCCGGATTCCGGGCCGATCGATTCCGGGCGCGTGCACGTGAATCGATCGTGCCGGAATCGTGTGCAGCCCACCTTGTCCGTCCGATCACGTCCGATCGTTCGGGGGCCCAGAATCGGATCCGTCAGAGAACCAACATGTTGGTCTTTTTAAACCGATTCTGCACAGATCAGGGGGAGTTGCCATTTGTGAGGTGAAATCGGAGGTGGAATCGGACACGGAATCGTCCCGGAATCGTGCTGGAATCCGTTGGACAAGGTGGTATGCAGCGATGGATACTCTTAATTGGCCGATTGATCACACCTGCGATTCCCGGCAGAATCGCCGGAATCGATCGGGTGAGTGATCAATTGGCCATGGAATCCTGCACGTGTATGGCTAGCTTTAGACATGAATGGACGCGATCCAAAGTTGTGTGTGGCCGTGATTTTGTTATCATGCCCATTCATTCTCTATGGGTGTGATCAAGGGCGAATTTGCATAATGCACTTATTTTTTATCACGCCGCCTGGTCACTCGCACGCAATCGTCTTGCACAATCAAAAAACGCACAGAGGCTGATCGCTCTAGTGCCCAGGTGCCCAACCTGAGGCCCGGGGCCTTCCTTGGCGGCACCCCTTGTTTTTCCACTTGCGGCCCCAGAAACCTAACTGTTAATGCATAGGGCATAGGAACTCACCTGTCCTCGACACCACTAAAGGGCCGCACATAACATGTAGTTGATTAGGAAAGCCGTGTCAGCGTGTGACCACTATACATGGTGATATTTGGAATTCCCCATATACATCAACAAAGGTTATGTGCCTCATAGATATTATCAGAGTAGTCTAGTGGAAGCATAGGCGCTCAGGCGCTGTCTGTGTCACTCATTAATTTTCATGTATGCCAATAAGAGTTCCCTCCTCCACTTACCGCTCTAAGAAGTTCCCAGGTGAGGACATGTTGGTGGAGGATCAGTGAACAGGTGAGTTCCTATGTCATATGCATTAACAGGTCTTTGGGGCCACAAGTGGAGGACCAAGGGGGGCCGCCGAACAACACCCAAAGGGCCGCATGTGGCCCACGGGATGCAGGTTGGGCACCTGGGGAATAGAGGCACCTAACCTTTGATTATGTATATATATATAAAAAAAATTGACACAAAATGTGCATTACCGCACTACAGTGTTCCCTAATGTTTGAAGTATCATTAAAAACAAGTTTTTTTTATTTAAGAAATAATGCCTGTTGTAATTTTTTACCTTATAAAATGCTTATACAAGTCAGTATAGATTGAAAATGTTATGTGCGGCCCTTTAGTGATGCCGAGGGCCGCACTTGTGGCCCTCCATATCAACTCACCACTGCTCTAGTGGGGACAAGCCCTTACGTATGACACCATGGTCTAGCTCAGAGCTGTGACGTTTCCATCACTCTGCTATTTTTATTTCACTTATGCCAGGCATACACGCGGCGACCATCGCCGACATCTGCCCCGATTTCTTCCGGGATTGTAAACGTGATGACGTCATCACGTTTACAATCCCATTGCATTCTGGGGCCCCTTCAGTCGGCTGGGCACCCTTTGTGTGCCGGCCATAAGCTACAATGAAGCAGCCGCTTCATTGTAGCTTACGGCATCGGCTCCCATCGGCTCAGATTTTCCGACATGTCGGATCTCTGGCCAGCCGAGAAGTGGGGCGACAGGGATCTGTCGCCCCATGTGGGGACATGCCGATAAACAGCCGGATTTTAACCTGACCGACGTCGAGAGCGCGCACGCCCGTCGGTCAGATTAAAATCCGTCCGTTTATCGGCATGTGTATGGTCAGCATTAGTGACAGATCTGGCTCGGCGTCCATCCTCCCGTCTTACATCTCAGGCAGTTGATCGAGATTCCAGCGCAATCTCCCATGTGATCACCAAACATTGTTCACCGGTGACGGGGGAGAGTTCACGTTCTCCAGGAAGATGGAACAAATGAAATGAGCAGCTGAATGTCACAGATGGTTCGAGGCAGGACATTTACCACTAGCTGGTAAAACAGATAACAGAAGGTCTGGAAAAGAAGGGGAACGTCATTCCAAATCACCACCCCGGAATATCACAGGGGGAGCCTTGAAACAGGAAAGAATTGTTCCTTCAGTATCTCTGCAGAACAAACACTTATGAACGCCACCATAGCAACCGATTTAATATTTTACTTCTTTTTCCCAAGTAGATTCCTTTGAGCTTAATTTTTTTTTCTTATTCAAAGCATTTTCTAAATATCCACTAGCTGCTCAATGATGGAAGGACACTTTATCTCTGAGGCTTTGTTCTAATCTACACCAGATTATTGTCTGTGGGCTTCAAACAATGGGCGTTTATCATTTGTATCCCCCTTACCCTGACCTAATGTAACCCTCGTATCCCTCCGTCTCTTAAGCCTGGCATACGCACGCGTCGTCGGTCGGCGGCAAAATCGGCCGCCAAACGGCGTGTGCCCACATGGGGCGACAGATCCCTGTCGCCCCACAGCTCGGCTGGCCAAAGACATGTCCGGCGTCTTCATTGAAGGTAATGGCCGCCACACAAAAGGTGCCCGCCGATGAAGGCAGCTCGGGAATGCAGCGTGATGACGGCATCACGTTGCATTCCAGAGCTCATCGGAGCTCGCCTGTCGGCACCCGTCTGTGGGTGTATGGCAGGCATTAAGGTCCCCACACATGTAGCAAGTGGGAATGACTGACAGACGAGTGGTGGACTGCAGTGTGATGACATCATCACGCTGTTCTCCATCGCTCAGAGTATCGGCGGGCACCCTTTGTGTGCCGGTCGATAGTTTGGACGGGGACGCCGTTCCCCATTCAAGCTAATAGGATCAGCCAGAGATTTACAGATTCACTTTTTCACGACCGAGCTTTGGAGTGACAGGGATCTGTTGCCCTATGTGGGCACCCGTGATCCGCGGGCGGTTTTGACGCTGACCGATGGCCGCGAGTGCGCAAGCACGTCGGTTGGCAGCAAAACCGTCCGCCACTCATTACATGTGTGGGGACCCTTAAGCTGTGTACACACATGTAGGTATGGGCCAGATCCGTGGTCGCTTCCAGCACCGTGCGCTCTCACGGCCATCTATCTGGCCCATATCTAATGCGGCCATCCAACAGGGATATCGGACATGACCGTAAACCATGGTTTCTGTCCATTGCTTTGCATGGGGATCGCGGGTCTCAATGCAAATGTCTCCAGCTTCTTCAATGACATCCGATGACGTCATCGCACTGCTGCAGGGAACCTTGAACAACTCCAATGTCGAGCCGTGTGTTCTCTGCCTAATGCCAGGCATACACGCGGCGACCATCGCCGACATCTGCCCCGATTTCTTCC
>CM070034.1:167437869-167449576 GCA_036250615.1 Ptychadena robeensis
GGGCTGCATGCGATTCCGGCACGATCGTTTCGCGTGCACACGCCTGGAATCGATCGTGCCAGAATCCGGTGCGAATCCGACACGTGTATGGGGACCTTAAGATTTCTCTGTCAGATCTTTTTTCTTTTTTACCAAAATCATGTAATATGAGGGACTTTCTAAAGCATCTAGTCTACCTGTGTTCAATCGCAGAGGACCCGGCACTACATAGTTATTTGGTAAATCTAAAGGATATCTGACGGGAGATCTAAAGGTGTATGGGGGGCTTAAGGGTGTTTGAGATCCGGGGGATGAAAGTCAGAGTAGGCTTATATATGGGTAAAATCTAACATGGAAAACACTGTTGGAATATGACTATGAAAGGTTGACATTTGGACTGCAGGTAGTCTTAGCGGTTAGTTACTAACCCAGAAAATGTCAGGGTTGTACTACTGAGGTATGAGATCTGGGGGTCACACGGTGCTATACTGTGAGAGTTACATGTGACCCAAATCCAGCTGGCGACCTGCGGATGGAGACAGCTAATCGGAGGATCAATCAGGAACAGGGAAGTCCATCTGCAGCAGCATCTACCATGCAGGAGGCTGACACATAGGACAGTGACAGAGACAATGAGGTAGTCCACCCTTCATATGGGGTGAGTACCAAACACCATCTCCTGGTACTCATCTGAGGAGCTCACTAAGAACATTATGTGCACCCCTGACTATAAGCAATAAATCAATAGTTTATCAGAATCCCTCTGTAACACAGTTGCATTACCTGTTGATCCTGCCAGCAAAAAGTGGTGGTACATACAGTTTGTATGGTACTTTAATGGCATATTGTGGCCGCACACAAGTCACACATTTGCTTGGCCCCCGCGGCATTATCCGGACAAGCTGCTTCCCTCGTTAATATGCGATTACCGCCTGTGTTCCGCTCCATATACTATGCTTCTGTTCCATTCATGTGGCCTACATATGTCCCATCACAGCAGTCGTCTGTCTTACACTTGTGTTCTATTAACTTGAGGAAACCCTTACATATGTTGTCTTATACAACACCATATCCTCCATTATTGATTAAATTATTTATATTCTTCTTCTTGTTCTTTTAAATCATATTTCTTCCCCGTCACTCTAAGGTACATTCTTTATTTCTTCATGAAAAAGTCTCAAAAAGTTGGTCATGTTCCACATCGTTGTGTGACCCATCGGGAACCCCAATGTTAAACGCAGTGCTTGGCAGGGGTCCTGATGGATCACATACACTGTACCTGCCCTGCGCATTCTCTGTGTAGACATTCGCCGATGCAGGAGTTATCGTACTGAACTTCGTTAACCCCTGCATCAGCGGATTGGCTCAACGCTTAACGCAGGGGTCCCAATGGATCATGACACGCTGTGGAGACATGGTCTTAGAGCTGTCCTGCCCATACTTCTTGTGTTATGCCAAGGAGTCCAGTCAGGTTACCCATATGCAAACCTCGCCACAACACTCAGTGAACCAATTGCCTATTTTGTGCAGTCGGGTGGCTGTTGGTCACCTCAGCCCACCTGTATACAGTCCCAATGGGCATCCATGGGTGAGAGACATGTTCCTCTCATTTCTCAACTAAACAATTGGTTTGTAGGTTGTGGCTAAGAGGAAAGGAAGGAGGGATTCAGCATTTTAGCAGAAGACAACTAGACACTAGTCGGTGAACAAAAATGGTGTCAACCCAGAACCAACCATGGGGCTGAATGTGCCAACTAAGGCTTTCCACTGCATCTACGTTTTGGTGGGGTGAAAATGCTGCCTATTGTTTCCCACAGACTCAGCTGCCCGTCAGGCTCGTCATGGCACATGGCGTGTAAATAACATGCTGCCCCGAGCATGATGCCGGACACATCCATTGATAAATCAATGGACCTGTGCAGTGAGGGAGGGGTACAATACATCCCCGTTGATTTTAAGGAGGCGTATTATTATGGGTCATATTTGTGGGTTTTCTAAAACAGGTCAAATCTTGCCCACACCATACAGGAAGCACGGTGGAGACTAGGTCTAACTAGGTGCTGAGTTTTTGACTCATGGGTCACAATGGGTTCTTAAGGGGGTTTTAAACTAAAACAAAAAAAACACACATACATTAAATAAGCACACTACTTAGCTGTCAGCAGTTCAGATGCTACACAAAAAAACAAAATGACTTCCCTTCATATTTTATCTGATGGTGGCAACATGTTGAATAAGGGCAGAGAAGCCACTTTCTGATCTATCTTCTCCGGGCAGCAGCCCCCCCTTCTACACAGACAGAGACTCCTTTGCACCTCCTTGTCTGGGGGAGAGGGAGGGGGGCAGGTTGTTGTCAGCTGCCGGCTGAGTGAAGAGAGGCTTCTCCCTCCCCTCTTTACAAAGTCTCACAGACATGACGCTGACGTCACATCTGTGAGACTGAGACACAGGGGCTTATAGAAGAGAATTCCCAGTAACCCCTGCAGTATTCTCAGTAACCCCTGTCTCTAAAAAGACACCCCTCCTGCTGTCAGAAACAGTTTTTTTTTTTTAGTCGGGGGATCTCTGCAGTATCAGCTGAGCTGAAGCTGATACTGCAAAGAGACTTAACAAGTGGTAGGTCCACTTTTAATTTGACAGAGGTGCCAGACCAAGAGCCTATGTGGACCACCCAACATAGGTTTCCCAATTCCTTGCATCCCCGGCATCATTGATGAAGACAAAGGCAAAAGAAGCTTACATGTTTCAGTCAAAATACCTTGGATTCCTTGATGACCATGTGCTTTGGCTCCCCTCCGCTTGTTTACTGCAATGACATAAGGCAGACATTCAGACTGCTCTAGGTATTATATACACTCATTGCAAGGAACAACGGGCCACATTAAAAATCTAAATGGGCCAGATCTGGCCCCCTGGGCTTGGTTTGCCCATATCTGGTGTAACTGGTGTTTTTCTGTATGCTCATAGGATAAAACTTGGGCAAATCAGCCAATAATGGAGAGATTTATTAAAATGGACTTTATTTCCACATACGCTATGTACTAGTACTATGATGATGTGAGATAGACATAGGACAAAGGGGTAAACCGGAGTTCAACTAAACTCGCATATATCAGCTGAGATTCTCTCTGTGAAGCGGCTTCTGGGATATTTTTAGGTGTTTTGCGAAGAAGTCATGTGAATCAAGTGTTTTCTCTTCATACCCATTGGTATTGTGCCAGCTCACCCTTTCTTGGTTTAATATAGCACATTTTACTTCATGTTAGATTTACATGTCAGGCGCCCTGGGAACGGTTATAAAGATGTGATCTTCTGGAATTCAGAATTTCATGTAATAAAGTGTACCTGTAGTTTCCAATCTGGACATCAAAAAGATAAGGGAGTAATGGTCCCCACACACGTAACGAGCCACGGCCCATGTTGCAGTCGACCGATGTGCGTGCACACTCACGGCCTTCGGTCGGTGGCAAAATCAGACGCGGATCGCAGGTGCCCACAAGGGTTTAGACGGCTATAGAACAGACATGTCTGTAAATCCCTGGCCGATGCTTAGTTTGAACGGAGATCGGCGTCCCCGTTCAAACTAACGGCCGGCACACAATGGGTGCCCGCAGATATTGTGAGCGATGGTGTGCAGCGTCACTCTCAATCTGGCAGCCCCCACTCGTTATGCGTGGGGGTACCTTAAAGCAGCCCATACACAGGTCAGATTTTCAATCAATCGACTTAAAACGATCATTTTTTTAATCGATTGATTGAGAATTGAGTTTTGCCCACCTGGTTAAATTGACTTAATCCGATCAAAATTGAGTGAAAATTCAGTCGTTTTTTGATCGGACTGGATGGTAAATTTTGATCGGTCGATTGAAAATTGGATTGAAAAGTGTGGTCAACCAATTTTTGATCGATTTTTTTTTTTTCTACCTATTCTACCTCACTTCTGATTGAAATTTCAATCGGACTATTTTGGATCGATTATTATGTCGAGTGAAAAAAAAATCGATCAAAAATCTTGTACTACATATGGGGCATGATACAATCGACATACAATTTTATACAGACTTAAAAATTGATTGTTTTAAGTTGATTGATTGAAAATCTGACCTGTGTATGGGCTGCTTAAGAGTAGTTGGCAGTACTGCTTGTGGACAGTTATTGACTTTAGATTTTATCCATGTGGCTGCCATTTTGGTAAAGCCAAGGCTGTGTCTTCTCATAGTCGACTTGATGCCTGGATGACTAGTCGTGCGATTACTGGAGAAATATATACTTTTTTAATTATCGTTTCTAAATTTGGAAAAGATTTGATGAAAACATATATTTACAGTATAGATGAAGCAGGGAGATCCTTGCACAGCAAGTCTTTAGGTACGGCTTTTTCTCCAGCAAGGAAAGCCATTGCAATTAGAACGTCAAATCTCATTCCAAATCTGGCGGATGATGTCGCGCTGCTGTCAGATATCGGCGGAGCTGGGGAGACAGCTCTGCTCTCCCCAGCTCAGCCGATGCTTTGCCTGGAGACCCCGCGGTTTCCATGCAAAGCAACGGACATCGGCTGTGATTAACGGTCATGTCTGATATCCCGCTTGAAAACTGGGATGGCTGCATATGAAATGGACCAGATAGATGGTCGTGGGCGCGCACAGTGCTCAAAGCAGCCATCAATCTGGCTCATATCTTCATGTGTGTACCCTGCTTTAGCATGTAGATCTGGTATGACGATGAAAATAAATTATTCTATTAACCTCTAAATGTCCTGTTCACAATTGGCCAATTTAGTTGATCACTCTAGTCTTGATCTTGTTTTGCGTTCAGGAAAGTTTTGGGAGTTCTCTCCTGGATTAGGCAACTCCTGTTTGTTATGATGACGTTGGTTGTTCCATATCATTGATTTTCATGACTTGTGTGCACAGCTTATAATTAGGTGAGCTCGATGTTCTGGCTAGACCTCGCCTAGGTTTCTGCCTTCTCTATAATCGGAATATATAATTTTTTTTTGTGTTCCACCTATGAATTATATCAACCAAGTGTAGAATGGAGAAAACGTCAATCCCATTATCGGTTTATTACCGTACATGGTTTTTTTGAGACCTCATAAGTTCTGTGTGCGATAATCTTCACCTTGGTTTTTCTTTCCCGACCTGGGTCAGTTTACCTCTCCTTATGCCTGCCATACACCCACAGATGGGTGCCGACAGACATGCTCACATATGCACCAGAATGCAAACGTGATGACATCATTACGTTTGCATCCTGGTGCATTATGGGGCTGCTTCAGTCGGCCGGCACCCTTTGTGTGCCGCCCATTAGCTTCAATGAAGACTAAAGGCATCGGCTTCCATCGGCCAGAGATTATCGGACATGTCCGTTCTCTGGCTGGCCGAGCTGTGGGGCGACAGGGATCTGTCGCCCCATGTGGGCACATGCCGATAAGCAGCCAATTTTTCCGCTGACCGGCGCGAGCGCGCACGCCCGTCGGTCAGGTGAAAAATTGGCCGCTTAACGGCATGTGTATGCCAGGCATTAGTCCAACCTGGTGGCTCACAATTCCCTGTGGGTCACCATATTGATACCAAAGTAAGACAAGCATACACTTCTTAATTTTTTTTTTTTTATATATATTTGAGCAACGTGCGAGTTCACGGCATTCAATTGTGCTCGAATCTATTGGAAAATCAAGCTGTCCTGCCTTTGTTTGAATGGGATTAATCAATTCTGCTCGAAAAAGGGTGATCGAACCGGGAATGGACATAGTCTGTAAATCCCAGTCTATCTGGCAAGCAGCGGGTAGAGCCCACACCCCCTGCACAGCACTCAGCCTGTGATCGGCTCCCGGCATTGGAAAGGGGGTGGAGCCTAGCACGGCTGTGTAACACTACACATGTTGTGTGCTGTGCGAGGGGGACTATCCTGTTTCTGGTCTCCCGTCTGTCTGTCAGCAGCTCCCAGCCAGTAGGGTCCTCTGTGATTGAACACAGGTAGACTTGATTAGAAAGTTTCTCTTAGTACGTGGTTTTGGTAAAACATAAGGAGATCTAAAGGAAATCTGACAGACTGATGTGTGTGCACGCTCACGGCAGTCGGTCGGCCGCGGATCGCGGGTACCCAAAGCTCAGAAAACGGACATGTCCGTAAATCTCTGGCAGATGCCATTAGTTTGAATGGCCGACAAGCAAAGGGTGCCCGCCGATACTAATCGTGGAGTGCAAAGTCATCATGTTGCACTCCACCGCTCGTGTGTCCGCCTCCGCGCACTACGTGTGTGGGGGCTTTTAGTCTTTTTCTCTGTTGACATCGGGACCCTCCCTCGCTCTGTTGATGACTTTGAGTTGAAGTTCATGTATTGGAACCTGAAGGTAGGAGCATTTTTTTTTTCCTTCTATACAATTGCAGTATGATGAATGGCAAGTACAACTGTTTTATACAACTTGTACCGTAGTCCTAGTCTCCATGCATCGAAATCCCCTAAATTTTGAGTTTGGACAGGTGGCCGATATGGTCTTTTTTTAAAATGGTCCTATCCCCACTGGCGCGTCATTGCCCACCGTGTATGACGCGTCATGCATCCATTGTAAACCAGTGATGTTGTTTTTAGGGAGCGTTTACACTCTAACACATATTTGTGCCATAGGAGGGGGGCGTGCAACAAAATAACTCACCCCTTTTAGGTGTCCTAAACACGAGCAAAACACACCCACTGATGGGGCCATGGAGACTAGGGACTAATTTGCAAGCAGTCATTTTCAGTTTGCATTGCCAATGGCAGATTCCCATTAGCGTGGGAAGGCCTAGTCTCCATAGGCCAGTGGTTCCCAAACTTTCCCTGCAGGGCCCCCCTTCCCCCTTTTCTATTTAGGAACATTATTGAGCCCCCCTCCCTATTTAAACACAGGTTTAGAATGAGGGCCAGCGCCCCCCTGGAATACCTTTCCTCCCCAGTTTGGGAACCATAGCCATAGGCAGTCATGTATGCAGGGTGCGTGGGCGTGTTTTGCCCGTCTTTTTGGACAGGTCATTTCACCCGTCCGTTGTTCAGCACCAGGTGGGCCAACATTGTTATTGAAGCGTCAAGGGCAAGGAAATGCCTATGGAGTAAAAAATGGGCGGTGTCTGCCACATGCCAAACACCAGGATTTGGACGCAATGGAGACTAGGACACTAATAGAACTGTGGACCAAACCATCTTTTTCATAGGGGTGCCTACATACTTGGTATGTGCATCAATTCACACAGTTCAACAATTGACCGTGTTGGCCACTTTTTGAGGCGCATGAATATACAGACCAGCCTCTCACCCCTGGAAGGATGGGACCTCTTACCCATCTACTAACCGATCTCTTCGGTTCACCTTATACCTTAGAAGAATACCTAATCCTTGAACATTGCAACATTATACCTTGGCTGGATATCTGAACCTCCTTGGCCCCCCGTTCCTGGGCGATAGCTGGCCCTAATTGGTTGGTCCTGGCGATGATGGCCCATATAGGCCTATATTGGTTCTATGACCTCACCCCTGATGGTTTAACGAAACGTACGTCGGGTTGGGAGCTACCTTACACTAGGACCATTTCTATCTGCAACTGTACATTCAATATCGATGAATGTTACCAATATAGAGCTTCATTGTGTGCTTGTTGTCGTCTCATGGACCTTTAATAAATGTGTACTGATCTCACATACTGTTATCCGATTTACATTTCCTTTCTGAGCCTTTAAAGTCCCCTTGCCCCTGGGCTTCCAGGGGGAATAGTTTTTGAATCCGGGTTGTTGAGTGTTTCTCACCCTCCCGGTGCCATCCCCTAGTATATGCATGTTTGGGATGTTGGCTCACCTGCCAGTAGAATAGTTATATTGTGGTGCCATGAATATAAAGGGTAAGGGCCATACCTGCACAGGGCATGATAAAACCTTTTACATAAAAGGGGCTCACGAAATTCCAGGGATCAAGGTTTTGAATATTTATCATCAGGGAACAGGAGGAACATCTATAGAAGCTATGCGTCAAAATTTTGTATCTGTGCACAAACCACATGATGGATAAAACGATTGATGAGCGAGGTCTACCCATCATCCACCATCGCTCTGAAGCGGAAAACAAACCTTTTGATCCTCTGTTTACAATCTAGTCCCATGTATATGCTGCCACTGAGGGACGTCTATGATTTTCTGAACGCTTTGTCTCCTGAAGAAGGAAGTTGTTCTTACGAAACGCGTCGTCTTAATCGAGTTTCATCAGAAATCTGTGGGTGGGTGTTTATCTTTCAAGTGTCACAATGACTTCTTCATTCTTCAAAAATTAATACTCCTTTTTTTTTTTTTTTTTTTCTGGTAATCTTTGTAGGGAATTGCTTTCCTGAGGATCTACCCCAAAAATAAGCCAGAGCATGATGTTTTTTCTCAATATTTGAAGTTGTTGGAATTACATCTACTACTCCCAAAAATAAGTCTTAAGAAGGGTACAGACGTGCAGATATGGGACAAATCGATGGCTTTTTCGAGCGCCGTGCGCGCTAACAGCCATCTATCTGACCC
This sequence comes from Ptychadena robeensis, assembly GCA_036250615.1. Taxonomy (NCBI): domain Eukaryota; kingdom Metazoa; phylum Chordata; class Amphibia; order Anura; family Ptychadenidae; genus Ptychadena; species Ptychadena robeensis. The sequence continues at coordinate 167,446,381 of CM070034.1, forward strand.
ATATAATCTGCGCCCACCTGCTCGAAAACAGCCTTATCGGACATGATCGTTAATACGGCGATGTCCGATGCTTTGCCTGGGTCTCCAGGCAAAGCTCGGCTGAGGAGGAGGAGCCGAGGAGAGACAGTTCTGCTCTCTCCAGCTCCTCCGATATCTGACAGCAGCTTGATGACTTCATCCCACTTCTGCAGGGTACATCGGACGGCTCGAATATCGAGCCGTCTGTACCCTGCTTTAATCTCAGTTCTTTAGAAGGGTCAAAAGTGTCCGGGCAGCTCTACATATAGAAATATTGAATCCATTGGCAATAGAATGTAGCAGGACAGATAGACCCGTCACCAAGGAAAGCGGACACCCCTAAAAGAATAGACTTAAAGTGGGTGTATACTCAAAATCAAAAAAAAAAAAACATATGTCAAAAGTTTGAGCTGTTATGGTGGCATAGCGCTCCACAATCCTAATAAAATATACTTGCCTACTGTTACCTGGAATCATATGAGAGATTCCATGTTTATCTGCCAGGCTTTTAGGGGTTAACTGGCTCCAATATCGCAAGTGGCCACTGGGGGCGTTTATAATGGTTTTCTATGAGAACATGCATTCCATCCAGTTTAATGAACAGCCGAGATTAGAGATTTACCCGTCAATCTCTGCGGTGAGTTCTGGAGGGGGTTGCCGCTGCACAAAACAGACAGAGAGGATGGGCTGTGAGGAATCTTCCTAAATTACTTATTTCAGGTAAAAAAAAATTTCTCTTTATGCATTCCTCCCTATTATTGCCAATTCTAGTGCCATCCATGAAATGATACATTTCTGGTGGTAGGTCTACTTTAAGGCTAAGGCTCCACTACGGACTGACAGAAAAATACATACGGAAAGCATGTGTTTTTCAGTACGGATCGGCTGCGGCTTCCCCGTGTTTTTTTTCTTGTCTATTGACTGGCAATGGGCTAAAACCCATGAAAAAGTGCGCCCGATCAGCTGGCACGGGCAAGCATTTAAGCCGCGGATTCTGAGCAATCCGCAGCAGTGGAGGTAGGTATATTGGAAGCAGGGGTGCCCAAACCACTCCTATAGGTAGCCATACACTGGTCGATTTGTCAGCGATCAAATGCCGATCGATTGCTGATCCAATCTTTCCAGGCGATCAGGAATCGGCAATTGATTGGATCGGGAATAGATGCAACACCACCTTGGGAATCCGATTTGTGGCTCATTTGGACATGAGCCGATCTCCAAAATGGCCGATTCCACAAAATCAATCGATCGGAAAGACTGCTGCAGAGGGCTATTTGGGTCCATCAATGTACTCTGATTGCCAAACGATCGACCAAAAAACCAACATGTCGGTTCATTGTCTGATCCGATTTTTAGTCGATTCCGATTTTTTGGGGTCGATAGTTCAGGTTGGGCAAAACCTGATTAACTGCCGATCGATCTCGTGAGCAGTGATCGATCTGTCAAAAATCGAGTGTAAAATCGACCTGTGTATGGCTACCTTTAGACCTCAAAACCGCCCAAGTGGAGTCTTACCCTATAACCAGCTGGAACCCCAAGGGAGCTGCCATTCTGGAATCAGAGAGGTCAAATGTGTGATCACGTGACTATGAATTTACAAAAGGTTCTTGAAGAAGACTCCAGTCCGGTTGCTTATTACTGCAGATACATGGACCTAGATGGATCCAGAATATATACAGAATAAATATTCTTTCCACCGAAGGACATGTTCACACTTTAGTCTGGTAACGGTTTGTCACATGCATGGCTGACCTCGCATTGAAGTGGCTGGTGCGGGGTGTGAATGAGCCCTACCAAGGCACACTATATTAACCAGAGGTGACGCGTGTGAAGTAGTATGACCCCAGAAACCGAGGAGGGTCCGTCGTTCTCCGTTCCCCACTGTGACCACATTCCAGGCGTATAGCGCGGCCTCCGTCGCTCTCAGCACTTTATTTGTTTCAATTCTTAATTGCATTCCGGCGTGATTGGGTGACTCATTGAGGCTTGCAGTTGGCATTTTCAGATCTGGGTTATTTTTAAACCAGAAAACGTCGCCCTCTCTCCCGTGGTTGCTATGGCTGCTCATTGGTGACCTGGGGCGTTCCAGCCGTGAGTTTTTGGAAGAGAAGAAAACATAGTTGTGTTACCTGGCTGTGTTTCATTCTACGGATGAAGGGCCATCTGCTAAAACCTCCATATTACAGATCGAGGCTCGAGTTTCTGAGATTATACATCGTAAATGGAATGGTTTCGTAAGGCCGACCGATGTTATTAATAATGATGATGATCCTGTTGGCGTGTCATCACAATGAAACGCGTTAGTCATTCATCACGCTACTGTACCTTGTCCTCTCCTATGACTAATGTAATGTTTTGTAACTAATTGCAGTTATTGTACTATGTGAATGGCTGTACAGAGTGAATGTTTCATGGGCCGTACCTCCTAAAATTTATGTTGGTACTGCTGGTTGCACCTTTATTTACTGCCGTGCTTGGTTATTGGCGTTTCCCTGTGGCGAGGGCACCCACAAGATTTAAGCTCCTTTTTGAAATATGGATCCATTCTCTGGTGGTCCATAGGGTGAAGTTTAATGGCCCTCCTAGGCTTTAATGGCCCTACTAGGCTTTTAGTCTGGGCTTTGAAACCCCTTTGTTTTCAAGCTGTCAGACGGTTGGAGCTTACAGAAAAAGCAAGAGCTGTTTATTACGATGATTGTAAGGGTCTACCGAGGGCATCTTGTGGCAAAAGATGGTATTGCAGAGTTTTTCTCCCAATTGAATTAAGCTTTAAAGCTTGAACAAATGAAGAAGCTATATAAAAAAGATTGATAAACGAATAGTAATGTCAATACATATCATGTATACACCTTTTTTAGAACACCACAATTGTTCCAGTTTTTATTGTGTACACAGTTTCCATTGAATACCTCAGGGAAACCTTTATACAGCTATGTGAGGAGGGAAAGTATTCAAAGTGGTAAAAAAATATTGGACTTGTGAGGATATCAGAGATCATAGTCGGAGAAGGCCTATATATGCAAATTAGATAAATGCTGTGTGCATAGGAATTTGTTAACCCCCTAGGAAGTCACCTTAGTGAGAAGGCTGAAACTTACTACGTATTTGAAGTGGTGAATTACTAACCTCAAAAAATATTGGAATTGTAAGGAGATCAGAGATTGGGGGGGGGGGGGGG
>CM070034.1:167486883-167498372 GCA_036250615.1 Ptychadena robeensis
TCTCTCTCTCTCCCTCCCTCTCTCTGGTCTCTCTCTCTCCCTCCCTCTCTAGTTCTTCAGGGGAAAATGCAGCTAGGTCTTACTTTCGGAGTAGGTCTTAAGTTCAGAGAAACACAGCAGTAACAATCTCTCTTTATGGAGGGACGGTATCTAAATAACAGTTGGAAGACTTGGAGAAGAGAAACGTCTCGGAACATTTTTACCAGCGCAGCCCTCTCCCTTCCTTCCTTCTGATTGGACGAGACCTCAAAACCAAAACTCGAATATTCCATTTTTTTTTTTTTTTTTTTTTTAAATATCCTACTTCCAGCTCCGTAGGTCATTCCACCAAGTTTCAGGTGACGTCTGAAGCAAAAGTATTACAAAGAGAATCAAATCCACAATTCCTAGGGCTAACAGAGAATTTTAGACATAGAGTATATATGACGTAAGCTTCTTACGCTGGGAAAGGGCTTCTTCGGTGTATCTTATGATTTTCTTCGTTCCACCTTCCGTAGAATTTATGCAGAAAAAACATTTCAAAGAAAAAAAAACAAACTTTAGAGCTGTTCTAGTTTTACAAACGTCGACTAAAAAACGGAAAAAATATATATATGAAAAAAAATAAGGCTCCATATGTGTCGAGACTTTCTTCATGTCGTCATCTACTGTACAAGTAACCCAAACGCTGTGTTTCGAGTAATGTGCGTTTGTGTGTCTATGGATAAATGAAATATAACTATTTATGCCTCTATATCTAGATATATCCACCGTTCTCTTTTCTTTTTTTTGGGACTTTTTCCGAAGAGAATCCTTAAACAAGAGCATGTTGTCTCGTGAATTTCATGACAGACTATGCCTGGAGACTGTTATCGATCCTAGATCTTCGATCCTACTCGTTTCTTTTCGCTGTACCATAGTCTTAAGTATTCTGTGATTCTGGAAACAAAAAAAAAAAAAGAAAACAATTTTTAGTAATAAACGACAAAAAAACAAAAAAAAAAAAGGTGTTGTGACCTGTGATTTTGGGAAAATCGGTGAGATGTACTGAATAAGCTTTTGTTTTCGAGGGTTCCGTGTGGTTTTCCTGTAGCGAAACACTGTATTGTCTTCCGCATCGGCGTAATGGAACGCGTTCAGGAAGGCTGGTCCAGTCCGTTTCATGATATGGACGGACAGAGGTCACCCTTAAGCTAGCCACACACGGTTCGATTTTGGTTCAATCGATGCTCGATTAGATGAATTTTTTCATCGATTGAACGAAAATCGCGGAATGCCCACATGGTACGATCGATGATAATTGTTCGATGAAGGCAGAAAAATTGATCGAATTTTGATCGGACATGTTGGAAAATCATCGTCGATTGTGCCAATATCATTTTATAATCGTGGATGTTTGTGGTGTTTCTCCTGGATCGATTAGATTCGATATAATAACACAGACCACTTCAATCTGAACTTCAATCGTTTCCAGACCAAAATCGACGATTTTAGTAATATTTTGGAATCGAATTGCAAACTCAATGTGGGGTGTATGTTGATGCCATTAAGATCGATTTTCGGTTAGACGATTGAATTCCTCAATCTAATCGAGCATCGATTGAACCAAAATTGAACCGTGTGTGGCTAGCTTTAAATTTATGAGGGACTTTCTAAACCATCAAGTCTACCTGTGTTCAGTCGCAGAGGACCCGGCACTACATAGTTGTTGGTAGATCTAAAGGATATCTGACAGAGAGATATAAAGGTGTATGGCCAGCTTTAGACCTTGTACATGGTTGAGAAGCTTGTCTGTGATTGGGTGCAATTTTGGTTATCCGACCAGATCCACTGGTCTACCTTGAGGTCCCGTAGAACTTTGTTTTAAGGAATGAGTTGATGGGCTAGTGCAATTTGGGAAATCTTTCATAACTGATGAGTATATTTGACTTGTAGTTCATCTACTTCTATCTTGTGTTTGGTCTACGTCAAGAGCCATTAGCAGTCCAATAGACTTAGAATGCTGCCCTTTGGGCATTCTTTAGCAGCACTCCTCGGTCCTCCACTTGCGGCCCCCAAAACTTAACTGTTAATGCATAGGGCATAGGAACTCCCCTGTCCAATGATCCTCCACTGATGTGTTCTGGCCCTTTGCGGCCCTTTAGTAATACTGAGGGCCGCACTTGTGCCCCTCTATATCAACTCAGTTGCCCACCACTGTTGTATGGGGATGCATAACTCATTGGGTCCAAACAGTAGCTTCTCGGCACAGGCCCGAAATCCGCTAAATAGATTCTTGCTGCTTCAAAATAAAACGCTGTGAAAAATCCGAATCCTAGGCTTCTTCTTCTCTTCAGAAACTAGCTAAAGCTAGCCATACACACATCGATTCCTGAAAACTCAATGCGTGCCACTTTGGGTGCTCAATCCCTGGCCGATCCAAAGTAAGATCAAACACAGAGTTACCATCATATCGGTTCTCTGGAATCAACATTTAGTCCAAGTGGGATCGAGGGCTCAAGGTGGGCAGCATTCCGTTCCAGAACGATTCATCGCAGCGAACATGCCTTTAGTTAAGGAGCTTGCGCGTCCATTACTGGCCAAAAATCCCACTGCAGTGTAAAATGCCCTGATACAGGAATATGGAGAAAGCAAGGTGCTCAGAAACCTCCCAACTCACACCCTGGATGCTATCACCAACCCTGCACACACGGGGCTTTGTGCCCAACCCTGCACACACGGGGCTTTGTGCCCAACCCTGCACACACGGGGCTTTGTGCCCAACCCTGCACACACGGGGCTTTGCGCCCAACCCACACACGGGGCTTTGCGCCCAACCCACACACGGGGCTTTGCCGCCCCCTCCCCGACTAACACACTGGGACCCCACCCTGAGGACCCTCACACTGGACTTTGCTCCCCAACCTGCACACTAGACTTTACCACCTGACCCGCACACTGGCAATCCACAGAGATTCAGATTTCTGCACCAGAAGAGGCACATTGGGTAAACAACTTGAAATGTTATTCCACAGTCTCTAGAGAAATATACCAGCCGAGTCCAGCTCAGGAATACGAGGTCACCCGGAACTGAAAAAAATCCCCTCCCCTCGCTGATACGCAGTCTCTGACCAGACCAGGATTACACCGGTCACCGCGCCGGTTGGCACTTCTGTCTCAGTGAGCATCGACTGCCGTGTAGACAGAGATGGATAGTGGACCCAGACATAGACCCTTACCCACTATGTGTGCCAACAGAGAGGGCTCTGTGTGCCATAGGTTCGCCATAACTGACCTATAAGGATATGCATCAGCTTTTTGTTTTGCTGTACTTTGCATTTAATAAATTTTTTGGGGGCCCAGACGGGTGTCCTAAATCAGAGGGATACAGTTGTTTGCCAACTTAACCCGTCTTATTTACACATAGCCCCACTCCTCCCACTGCAGCAAGAGGAGAGTCGCTCCTTCCTCAGGGCAGCAACCTTGTTCTACCCACCTCAACAGGAGTCCCTTTCCCTCGCTGCGTCTGGAGGACTCTGCTCCCTGTGCCATTAACTGCATCCTTCAAATAAATCAAATAAAACCTCCTTGTGTGATGGGTGGGCCACGCTTTGTAACTCAAATATCTGCCGGGTTTCCTGTAAAGTATGAACGTCACAGTGAATCGTTGGCATCAGGTGGACTGACCTTATAAATCCTGATCTCTCTTTGGAGTAAAAGTGTTTTTATTGGACAAATATGTGTGATCTGAAAAGAGAGCGTCTCCGAGACGCTCCATGTGCAGCACAAGAGAAGTCTCCTGAAAGATGTGTTGTTGTCTATAGCGTAATGTTTCTATTTGCATTTAATGGAGAAGCTGTTGTTGAGGAAAGTCTTTACTGCATACTATAGCACAAATATCTGTACACAGCGCTGATTGTGGTGTATCGGGTAAGTCGTGCCACGCAAGGAACATTTTGGCTGTAATCTTATTAAAGGAATACAAATATATTTTATTCAAATTCTCCAAGTGTGTGTTTGTCTTTCTTTTTATGATTGTGTGTGAGCTTCATACAGTATATCTGTCATTTCTTCTTCAACTGGAACGTTCTTACTTTAAGGGTTACATTGAATAAGGCCCCCCCATACACCTTTAGATTTCCTTTTGTTTTAACAAAACAATGTAATATGAAGGACTTTCTAAACCCCAGGTGTCTAACCTGCAGCCTGGGGGCCGAATCTGGCCCTTAGTGTTTTAGAGTGGCCCCCTCAGTCCTCCACCTGCGGCCCCTAAAAACTTACTGTTAATGCATGCAAAGGTCCTTGCCCAGGATCTTCTTAGAGTGGAAAGAGGAGGAGAGGCGGTAAACGTAAAAGATAGCCATACATAAAAGCCAATCAGAGACCCAGATGGCGCCTGAGCAAGTCCCTTGCCTCTCTGCTTCTCATCTAGTGTTGGCGGGGGATCAGCAGACAGGTAAGTGCCTATGCTCCCACTATTCCACCAATGAACGGGGGTGATTGTATAGATAAAAAAAGTGTGGCCCTTTAGTGATGCTGAGCACTTGTAGCCCTCCATATCAACTCAGTTGCCCACCACTGTTCTAAACCATCAAGTCTACCTGTGTTCATTCGCAGAGGACCCGGCACTACATAGTTGTTGGTAGATCTAAAGGATATCTGACAGAGATCTAAAGGTGTATGGCCAGCTTTAAACACAATCTTTCTGGTCAGCTGAGAGACCTACCTTTTTACCAGATACCCTTTAGATTTCCTTTAGATCTCCTTTTTTTTTTTTTACCAAAACCATGTAATATGAGGGACTTTCTAAACCATCAAGTCTACCTGTGTTCAATCGCAGAGGACCCGGCACTACATAGTTGTTGGTAGATCTAAAGGATATCTGAGAGATCTAAAGGTGTATGGCCAGCTTAAAGCAGGGAACACACGTATAGATATGAGCAAGACCGATGTCCGCTTCGAGCACCATGCACGCTCACGGCCATCTATCTGGCCCATATCTAATGTGGCCATCCCTATTTTTGAGCGGGACCAATCCCTCCCGCACGTACATGACCGCAAACCACGGTTGATGTTCAATGCTTTGAATAAGGACAGTGGGTATCCATGCAAAGCATCGTTGGAGACACAGCAGTGCTGTCTCTCCAGCTCCTCCAATATCGGACAGCAGCGTGATGACATCATCGTGCTGCTGCCAGGAACCTCGAATGGCTTCAATATCGAGGCCGTGTGTTCCCTGCTTAAGGGCTTGTTTCCATTACGTCGGGAGCCCTCCGCTAAGCGTACACGCTTAGCGGGGGTCCCCGATGTAGCAGATAGACTTACCTGCTCGGCGGACGGGTCTGTCTTCATTGCGCCGACCCGATCCGCCGGTGTCAGGCTGAACGTAGTCGAGTACGTTCAGCCTGTACACCGGCGGATGTCTAAACAGACCATCCGCCGGCAGGCTGAGTCTATGGGATACGTCGGGACCCCTGCTTAGCGTAGGGGTCCCGACGTATAATGGAAACAAAGCCTTAGGGTTCTACAGAGGAGACCACTTCACTTCCAATGCTTCACCACTGCAACGTTTTGTTTTTTCCCCAAACAAGCTTTATTCAGGAAAAATAGTATTACATTGAGTGTCAGTAATAGCTCATTTCAATACAAAGTAGAAAAGTACTGTAACTTTTCATTCCTTCATAGGAGACACGTCTGCATTAGTGTTGAGCTTGAATATTCAAAATGTGAATACCGGCTATTCGAGAATATATCGGACGATATCCGCAATTTTAAATATTCAAGATATTGTGCACTGGCAAGCTTATGGCCGGGCATTATGATAATAAATGAAATGACCATTTTCATGGACAACTCTAGGCATTATGTGCACTCATTGCAGAGAACAAGCGGAGGGGAGCATCTTTTCAGCAAGAAAGCTAAATGGGCCAAATGCGGCCCCGGGCCTTTATTGCTCCCCCCACCCGGTCTATAGCATATTGTTTCTATTTGCGTAAATTGGAGAAGCTGTTAAGGAAAGCTGTTACTGCATACTATAGTGCAGGGGTTCCCAAACTGGGGGGGCGTGAAGGTATTCCAGGGGGGCGCTGGCCCTCATTCTTAACCTGTGTTTGAATGGGGAGGGGGGGGCTCGATAATGTTCCTAAATAGAAAAGGGGGCCCTGCAAGGAAAGTTTGGGAACCACTGCTATAGCACACAGAGCAGATTGTGGTATATCAGGTAAGTTTTGCCACGCAGCATTTGGAACATTTTGGCTGATATTAAAATATACTGAAATATTACGCAGCAATACCGATGCACACATCTCCAGAATCTCCAGTTTTATTGTACAGATGTATACTTAAATCAACAATACAGTATGTTTCTCAGTTTAATGTCTATACCATTTCCATGTTGGTCCCGGTATATAAGCGGTTTCATCCGCAGAACCTTCACTACAAGCTGCAATGTGATCGCATGTGTATCATTAGGGACAACAGATATCTGGGGGACAGACAGGATGTGGCTGTGAGAGTGAAGCTGCATAACAGGAAGTGGAACAAATGGGATAAAAGGACTGTTGGTAGAAGTATTACAGAGTAAAGTGGGGGGGGGGGGGTTCCACATCCGCCTGGACCCCCACGGAGCATATAGACTTTACTGGTCGGCGGATGCCGTGTTCAGACATCCGCCGATGCAGAGGTTCAACATACTCCACTACGTTCAGCCTTGCATTGGCGGGACAGCTCAGTGCTGTGAGAACACAGCATGAGCCGAGCTGGTAAGTGAATGTGCTCCATCAGGACCTCCTGCCAAGCACTGCGTTTAGCGGAGGGGGTCCCTACGGATGTGGAAACCCCCCTAAAGCATGGAACACACGTGAAGTATAGGCCAGATGGCTGTCTATCTGGCCCATATCATGTGCAACCATCGCTGTTTTCGAGCGGGACCAATCAATACGGTTTGAAAACAGAGATATCAGACATGACCATAAACCACGGTCAATGTACATTGGTTTGCATGGGGATCGCGGGGTCTCCATGCAAAGCATCGGCGGAGCTGGAGACACAGCAATGCTGCACCTCCAGCTCCTTCGATGTCGGGCTCAGCAGGCTGCTGCAGGGACTCTCGATTGGCTCCTATATCGAGCCGTGTGTTCCCGGCTTGAGGCTATGTTCCCACTTAAACGTTTAATCGCTGGCGGGTGATCGTCCATTCATGTCTATGGGAGTGATCAGGAAAAAAAAAAACACATGCGATCTTTTTAATAAGGACAAGCCCATTCAAAATAGTGTCGGTGATTGACAGCGATTCCGCAAGCGATTGAAAATCGCAAGTGCCAGGTGATTAATCGCCTAAGTGGAAACATAGCCTAAGAGAGTTGTTATGAAGAAGCCGGCCATAGATGTTTCGTTTCTTCTTCGATCTGCCGGAAGATTGATAGTGCATGATGATGAGAATCGGCCGCGCATCCTTTGTGTGCCAAGATTTACTTTGGATGGGGTTGCTGGTCCCCATCTAAAGTACAGAGATCAATCTAAAAATTATGGACACGTCCGTAACTTGCTAGAGCAATTTCTGGAGGAATTTACATTTTGAGCGTTCAATTTGCGTCCGATTCTGCCGTGAGCCACAAATAAAACAGTCTATGGCAACCTTAACTCCTCATCATCGACATGCAGAGTCTTCTCATGGTGGTTAGATCCCTTTCTCATGTTCAGGTTCTAGTCCGGGCTTTGCTTCCTTTATGTCGCAGGACATCCATGCCGATATCTGACGTTAGCTGTAGACTGTAAAACAAATTAAACGGATTCAGTTCGGAATCCTCAACTTCCTGCATAGCCCAGCGCAGCCAATCACATATCAATCCCCTACAACCATGTGACTTCTAGTCCATCCCTAAGCAATGCTGGCTGAGCAAATGAGGCGCGAAACCATCAGATCATGGAAATCTCCTCTGTTACCTGGATGGTTCTCTGCTCTCCGGCATTTCCCTGGGGATACAAAAAGAGTGTTTAAGAGAAATATTCATAAATATTACAGTACGGAGCTCTGTGACCTAACATAGTAAGTGTGTCTGACCAGCGTTATCCTATGAGGACAATCTGAGGGCTTGTTTCCATTGATGCGATTCCTCGCGTTTCCGCGCGTTTGTAACCGCGCGGCCGCAAGCGCGAACAACCGCATCCATTGGAAACTTCAATGTAGCTTCCACTGGTGCGGTTGCGCGCGATCACGCGCGGATGCGGTTTAGGGCGCGTTTCTGAACGCTAGCTGCAGCGTTTTGAAACGCATCCGCGTCCCATCCGCATCCCAAAAAACGCGCCCATAGGGATGCATTGGATGCGTTTCAAAACGCGCAAGAACGCATGGCATAGCAGATGCGGATGCGTATTCTGGGCGCGTATGGGTAAAAAATCGCGTCGCGTAAACGCGCAAAAACGCACGACAACTATGCAATGTGTTCAGCCGCGCGGTTACAAACACCTGGAATCGCATCAATGGAAACAAGGCCTGAAGTGCGACTAAAGCCCAAAGTCTATTATACTTTTGGGTCCAGTATCTAAAGATAAAAGCGGCGTTGGCCATTTGTGTTCTATGTGAGAGATTTCCCTTCTCTTCCTGTCCAGTAAAGCCGGCCATAGACACGACCATTCCTGGCAGTAGTTGCAGGTGATCGACCGGCGAGTGCGCTCACACCAACACATTGGTCGTCCACAACTACAGGGGATCCCACCTTGAAGTTTCGATCTAAGTAGCCCGCAGGTCTGATCGTATGGCGGTTCATTCTGCAAAGGACAGGGGAGGCTGATCTTGACATGTCCCCTGTCCATATAATGAACTGTCCGTGACACTGGGAGGCTGATCTCCATGGCTACCGCTCTAGTGATGAGTCAGCCACCTAGATCATTGCGCCCGCACATGTGCAGTACCAGGGGGGCTGATCTCGACGGGTACCCTGTCCATAGCAGTAGCACAGCATAGAGGAGTGTGTAGAATAGTGTTGAGCGAGAATATTCCATATTCGAATATATTTGCCGAATATCCAACATTAAAGAATTCGCAATTATTAAGATGTGTAAAGCAGGGTACAGACGTGGGGATATGTGTCAAATCGATGGCCGTTTCGAGCGCCCGTCACGCTCACGACCATCTATCTGACCCATATAATCTGCCCCTATAGCTGTTTTCGAGCAGGACAAATCAATCCCGCTCGAAAACAGCCTTTTTTACATGACCGTTAATACAGCGATGTCCGATGCTTTGCCTGGGTCTCCAGGCAAAGCTCAGCTGAGGAGGAGGAGCCGGGGAGGCAGAACTGCTCTACCCGGCTCCTCCGATATCTGACAGCAGCGCGATGACGTCATCACCCTGCTGCAGGGTACATCTGACGGCTCGAATATCGAGCTGTCTGTACCCTGCTTAATAGTATGTATGCTCTTACACAGTATATCTCTCACACAGGACTTTGTGTCATGTGACTGTATTGTCTGTTTGTTAATAAGATTGTGTTTACAATAAAGTTTGCTCAGTGTGTGTCTTCTTCCTGAGAGAAGAGAAGCATGGTGTCTGTGTGAAGTGATTCCTCCATCTGAAGATCAGCAGAGTACACAAGAAAAGTTCGCAGAACTTCATCATACCGGTTATCCCATCGCTCACTATAATGGCAATATTTTGTGAATGTGCGCCCGGATATTCGTAACGGTGGATACTCGTCATATTATGCTTCAACATTGTTTACCGCATACATTGCGCATATTTGTGCGCATTGTGAATGGATACACACAGCGCTCGTACTGGCTGAGATCACAGAATGAGGAAGAGAAGCTGTGAAGCTGGTTTGCGAACAGCTGCGTGTGATAAAAGGCGATAGAATACAGTCTAATCGAATTTCAAATGTTCCTTAATATATTCGCAAAATTATGCAAACTCGAATATACCATATGCTGCTCAACACTAGTGTAGAGGAGTGAACTCCTCCCCCTGAAGTCATTGTATAAAGTAGTGTTGAATTCGAATTGTGAATATCGTATATTAGAGAATCCGCGAATATGGCGGCAGATATTCGCAATTTCTAATATTTGCTGTTGGGATGCTTAAATAGCACATGTGACCATTCATTTTAAAGGTTATCACAAGGCGAATATGTGTGTTCGCAATTTCACATATTCACGAATATCTACTTTAATATTAGTAGAATAACTCACATAATATCGTGAATTTGAATATTGCCTATGCTGCTCATCACTAGTATAAAGTAGATCCGGTGGCAGGGGAGGCTCATTTCGATGGGGCGGGGGCTCAATCGGAAAGCACACCGGCACATTGTTTGGTAGTATGTTATAAATTTTTCATGTTTCATCTTAGCAGCATTTGTGTTTTTTGCTAAGTGGGTCTTGCGTTTCAGTTTGGGCACTCGGTCTCTAAAACGTTCACCATCACTGACCTAGGGTAGTAATGGAGTAACTTACATGTGTACAGGATCCCTGCCGTCAGAAGGAGGAATAAGACCAACGTGGCAACACGAAAACAGATAAAAATGACATCTAGGTACCATGGAGCAGCCTGGAGAATAGAAGTCAGAGATAGTATAAAGCTGCCGCGGGCCTGTACTGGCCAAAAGTTTGTACTAGTTTTTAAAGAAGCTTGATTAGGACATTAAAAACTTGTCATTATATTTCCCAATAGGGCAGACCTGTCAGAACAGCAGTGGACGAGCTGTGTTCGTCAGGCATAGATCGCAGCCACAGGAGAGCAAACTGACTGATCCGTGTGTCTCCGATCTAATGAAGAGGTAGCTGCAAGAGAACGGATCACTCCCCCCCCCCCCCCCCCCCCCATGCTCTCCTATGTATCCTGGCACATCTGCAGCGCCATCTAGTGGTTGCAGTGCTAATTTACCTGATACAGTGAATTATTGAAATCTTCATTATCTGATATTGTGAGTTATTCACAAAGCATCTGAACATTGATTATATTCAGGACGTCACCAGACTCCGGTATGGACAGACTTTGGGAAGTTGCAGGACTACAATGTAACATAGTTTTTATCCATTAGAGTCTATGATGCGCTTTTGGTAGAGAAATCTGTACCTCAGCAGTGCGCTTGGGAGGTTAAGGTAATCTTATTATCTGTAATTCCTGATGTGTCTGATACAAGGAAGGAAGGGAGATCTCAGAGAGTCACAAAGCAAAAAAGTGCAGCGGTTTTAATTTTCTTCTTGTGTGAAGCCGGCCAAAGACATGCCAATTCCCGGCAGTAGTTGCAAGCGACCTCACGCCAAACGCATGGTGGTCGGTCGCCCATACAGGGGCACCCACCTTGCAGTTTCAACCCATAAAGCCTGCAGGTCAGTTTGCAGGGATACTGTGGATGGAAACAGGATTTCCATCAGTTCTGTTGCCGACGCATCACAGCGTGGTGACATCACCACTTTGTAATGAGTCTGCTACAAGCCGGCCATGGATCGAGGTGTCTATTGCTGGCCCGGCACTACATAGCAGTGATATAAACCTTCCAATCCCTATGTGTTCTATCAGGGAGGACCCG
>CM070034.1:167498472-167511317 GCA_036250615.1 Ptychadena robeensis
GAATCGATCGGGGGAGTGATCAATTGGCCATGGAATCCTACACGTGTATGGCTAGCTTAGCGTAATTTGATAAACAGAATTAGAGAGAGATCCCAATGAGACTAGACAAACCATTCCTGGGCAGAAGCACCAGCTATTACCAGTGACTTAAGAGCTGCACTGTTTTATAACATTCCCTAAGAATGCAGCCTGATGCCTGGGCTCAGTGGCAATGAACAGATTGTATAAACAGTGGGTACGGAAAGTATTCAGACCCCCTTACATGTTTCACTCTTTGATATATTGCAGCCATTTGCTAAAATCTTTTTTCCCTTATGAATGTTCACACAGCACCACATACTGACAGAGAAACACAGAATTGTAGACATTTTTCCCTCATGAATGTACACACAGAACCCCATACTGACAGAAACACAAAATTGGAGACATTTTTCCCTCATAATTGTACACACAGTGCCCCATACTGACAGAGAAACACAGAATTGTAGACATTTTCCCCTCATGAATGTACACACAGTGCCCCATACTGACAGAGAAACACAGAATTGTAGATATTTTGTAGATTTATTAAAAAAGAAAAATTGAAATATGACATGGTCCTAAGTATATAGACATTTTGCTGTGTTTGGTGGCATTTCATCACGTTCGGAGAATGGTCACTAGTACAGATATAGAGTACCTAATGTGAACACAGCAATAACAACTTACAGATCTCCAGACTCTCCCAAATTTTATTGAATTAATGTATATTAAAATCAGCAATACAAAACTTTTTTTCTTCACTTTAATATATTTTTATAAAAAATCCTATTTTCCATGTTGGTCCTGATATATAAGCTGTTTGATCCACAGAATCTTTACCACAAGCAGGAAGACCCACCACCTCACTTCCTCATACTATGATTCCCAGAAATCTTTCCAATTACACGTGTTGGTGGAATGAAAGTGATTGGTGTGTGGTCATGAAATTCAGACATACAAAGCTCTGTCCTGGAATGTGATCACATGTGTATTATTAGGGACAACAGATAGCTGGGGACAGACAGGATGTGGCTGTGAGAGTGAAGCTGCATAACAGGAAGTGGAACAAATGGGATAAACTTGAGGGACTGTTTTTAGGAGGATTGAAGAGTTGTTATGAAGATATCTAGAAATGTAATAACCATAATTATAACTCCTCATCATCGACATGCAGAGTCTTCTCATGGTGGCTAGATCCCGTTTTCATGTTCAAGTTCTAGTCCGGGTTTTACTTCTTTTATCTCGCATGACATCCATGCCGATATCTGAGCTGTAGATTGTAAAACACATTAAACAGATTAAATTCTGAATTATCCTTAAATATTGAAAAAAAACTGCCTGCATAGCCCAGCGCAGCCAATCACATATCACAACCATGTGACTTTTAGAATGTTCCTAAGCAAGGCTGGCTGAGCAAATGAGGCGCAAAACCATCAGGTCATCGAAATCTCCTCTGTTACCTGGATGGTTCTGGTTCGCCTGATTTCTGGCGTTTCCCTGGGGATACAAAAAAAGTGTTTAAGAGAAATAATCCTAAATATTACAGTACGGAGCTCTGTGACCTAACATATAGTAAGTGTGCCCGACCAGTGTTATCCAATGAGGACAATTTGAAGTGCGACTAAAGCCCAAAGTCTGTTTTACTTTTGGGTCCAGAAATTTAAGATTAAAGCGCCTTTGGCCTTTTTTTCGACCACAGAATTTCAACTTATTATTATTAAATATTTTATTCATTGGTCAACGCAAATTGTTTTTATCATAGATAACATGATGTGGGGTTTGCAGTGTTTTTGAGCTGATTTCAATTTTTTTTAAATTCTTTTCAATCACGTAAACTTTTTATAATGAGAGAAATATAAAAGCAACTTTGTGCAATTAGCCTGATTGTATTATAACTGAATACGGCTCATAATTAATTATGTTTCATTAATGTTTTTGTTTTCAGATTTGGAATAACAAGGCAACAGTAACTGATATTGTGTCTAAATCATGACTTATAAGTCCAAAACCACCCAGATATGTTGTGTGAAAACCTTAATCAAATCTACAAATTGTATTTCATTTCTGCATTGGGAGGTCATATCTTGCAGGAGTATGAACTCGACCTTAAGTAAAAAAAATGGTGTTGAGAGTATGCTGAGAAAGAGTGTCGCATGACTAAAGCTAGCCATACACGTGTCGGATTCCATGGCCAGTCGATCACCCATCCGATCGATTCCGGCGATTCTGCCGGGAATCGCAGGTGTGATCAATCGGCCAATTAAGAGTATCCATCGCTGCATACCACCTTGTCCAACGGATTCCGGGACGATTCCGTGTCCGATTGTCCACCTCACAAATGGCAACTCCCCCTGATGTGTGCAGAATCGGATCAGAAAGACCAACATGTTGGTTCTCTGTCGGATCTGATTCTGGGCCCCTGAACGATCGGACCTGATCGATTGGACAAGGTGGGCTACATGCGATTCCGGCACGATCGTTTCGCGTGCACGCGCCCGGAATCGATCGTGCCGGAATCCGGTGGGAATCCGACACGTGTATGGGGGCCTTAAGGGTGCACATAACTTTTTTAGTGAGCTCCTCATATGAGTACCAGGAGATGATGACTGGTACACACCCCATATGTAGGGTGGTCTTCCTCACTGTCCTCAGCTTAGGGGCATCAGCTTTGCTGCTTGTTAGAAACAGCTTCCAATGAACTTGGCAACTGCTATAACATGGTTGTTCAAAACCCAACAGGTTGCGAACCACTGCTTTCGACATCTTTACACACCGGAAAACCCGGTAAAAAGGTGTAACTTACAAGTATACAGGATCCCTGCCGTCAGAAGGAGGAATAAGACCAAAGTGACAACACGAAAACCTATAAAAATTAGATTTTGGTACCATGGAACAGCCTGGAAAATAGAGGGAGAAGTCAGAGATAATGTGAAGCTGCACCTTTAGCTGGTTGGAAGGACATAATTATCCCACAAATGGGAAAAGCTTCGAGCAAACCAAGTGAAATCTTAAATGTAGGGGAGAGAGCAGTTACTGCATTGACTTCTGCCATGGTTGAGTCTGGCTTTATGAGACTCACAGTATATAGCCGTATATACTGTATATAGCCGTATACATATGGCAGTAGCTGGGTTATTGATTATTTTATAGAAGAATCATGAGATAACTTTTCTGGTAGCACCAAGAACCCCACCCCCCCCCGATCAACAACTTTGGACCCCAGGGAAATGCCCCCAATTTTGCATAGGATACCCTAAATGCTAGAGACGGCCCTGGACACAGCACTGTCCCCCAATCCCATGTTACTGGTCACCATGTCTATAGTTAGTATAATACATTGTCACTATGCAGAGTATAAAGGTGAGGAAAGTTTGTTGGTACCTCTGTGTTTTTTGGGGATGTCTCCTCTGTAGGAGAAGGAGAACTTGCCAACATATCATCACCTGGAAGAACAAAATAATATTATTACATTACAAAACAAAATAGTAGAGTGTTGTACTGTGTCAGCCATCAATTAATATAGGAAGTCAGTTTTAGTGATCCTGTTATTGGCCAACTCAGAAGACATATTTCAGGATGTCTCAGATCCCTTCTTCAGGCATCATACAATTCTGTTCTTTTGAGATCCACATTTATACAAAAAAGCTACAACGAAATGTTTATATTAATATACTGTATATACTCAAATATAAGCCGAGTTTTTCAGCCAAAAAAATGCTGAGCCCCCCCCCCCCTTGGCTTATACCTGAATCAAGGCCCCACTTACCTGCTTGGGTGTTCACTGGTTTCCCTGCAGGTACCGGCAGCCTTTGTGAATGGTCCAGTGTGTATTTTACCACCTTAGCGTTCATGACAAGCCCAGCTCGTCCATAGTTTGTTTGAATAACAAACTCTGGATGAGTTGGGCACCCATGAATGACACCGGCTATGTGGAGAGTGGAGGGAGGAAATGGCAGGCAGTGTACCTTGTATTGGGAATAAATGGCAGGCAGTGTACCTTGTACACTGCTGCTATTGCCCGTACCACGCTGTTAAAAACAGTGCGGGACAGGCAGTGCGCTAGGGAGGTTAATGTTCTATCGGCAGAATTCCCGAGATCAGCTGGTGAAATGTAAAAAAATGGCACGGCAGCGCCATCTAGTGGACTATTTGTTATTTTTTTACTGGATATGGTTTTCCCAGTTGTTGTAGATAAAGTAAGGTACCTCAGCTTATATTTGGGTCGGCTTATACTTGAGTATTTATGTTAATAACAAATAATATAATATTTTAATAAAAAGCAACAGTTTTGTCTTGACACACTTGACTGATATAACGTAAAGTTAGGACTCCATGATGGGGGGGGGGGGGGGTTTACAAAAACAAATTGGCAAAATTTGAAATATTATCAAAAGGGATAAAGGAAGTAGTGAAAGGAAGGTCACAGCAATACTTTCCATTTGAATGGTCAAAAATGTTTTTTTAAATATTTGGGGTGTTTTAACCAAAACATTGGATGACCTGTATATTTTCAGCACTAAAAACACACTACATCCCCTCCAAAATCTGATACCGGAGTGAATGGCTACAAATTAATTTTTTTTTCAATCATGACCTGAACTTTCTGTGAGCAGTAGCTCAGCATCCCAGTTGGCTGGAATCTGTTCCACTCGCTCCTGGCAAGCCAAAAAGCCACTGCCAGGTCTGCAAGCTTTATCATGTGTCTATACACTAGCAGTACTCTTAACCCACTTACCAACTTATAGAGAGACACATTTTACAATGTGCTGCAATTTTCACCAATCATTCTGTATTGTAGTACAAACAATATGTGAAACATGCTCATCTCTCCTCCCGTATGTAAATACCTGCTCATAGGTAAGTTGTTAGTGTAAAATGTGGCTCTTCATACGTTGCTCATTGTGTTCAGAGAATTGGTACTGCCTGTGCGATCTACAGATAAGATCTCCTTGGCAGTGGCCTTTTGGCTGGGCTGGAAGGAATGGGAGAAATTCCAGCCTCCTGGGATGAATGTGTTGGAAGGATTTACTGTATTTTATTGAGACTAGCAGGAAGTGTATTGTGGCTGTTGCTGGGCAAGACAGATGTGAGTGGATGTTGAATGATCTGAAGCTTGTTGATGATGTAATCATGTTGAGCCATTTGGGAGTGTTCAGCCTGGGAAGTCGTATCTTTTGGCAAGTAGGCCATGCAGGCCTGCAGATCTGCAGACCTGAGAGTGCAGAGCTTTAACTGAAGACTTCAACCTTGTCCCCCGGCTGGGGGCAAAGGCATCCTAGCCAGAGTGACACCTGGGTGGAGAAGGCTAGGGTAGACTGTGATTGACAATAAAGAGCACCATATCTACACAAAGCCAACATGTACTGGACCCTTATAGTGGCATGTGAGCAAGGACCTGCTGAGAAAAGTGCTAATGGTAAGAGACTGTGTTACAGTACCGCTTCAGCAAAGCAAAAGTTTGGCTGTCCCTAGCTGCTCCCTTCGATGGAAGTATGCTGTGATGGAGGACCTGAGTGTCTGGCCGCAAGGTGACAGTAAGTGAACTATTCCTAGTGGCCTCCCTGGCCTTCAGGAAGGCCCAGGTGTGATGAAGGGTCCAGGATCAATAGTCTGCAATACCCGGGGATGAGGTTATAAGTCCCCTGATTCACCCCTGGATGTGTGTGGCACCCTTTCCTACTTTTGAAACTCAAAATATTAACATATCATAGTCTGAAAAATACAGTTCATCAGTCACTCAAATCAAAAACAAGAAGACAATCTGTTCCATTGACCAATGCAAGGCCCAGGTTACATTTACATGGGAAGGCCAAACCAATTTACCTGCAGTGGGCGTTTCTTTGCTTTTTGTAGTGACTTGTTCTGTGAAATCTTTGGGGTCCGGGTGTATTTCTTAAATACAAAACTTCAGTTTAAAATATTTTATAAAATATGCAGCTTGGTGTAAGATTATAATAATTAGTCTAGCATCCTAGACCTGTCTTACGTTTAAAAAATGCATAGCTCCTAGGTTATTATTTTAGCTGGAAGGTTGATCCGAATATACTTCATCGCTCCTATAATGGAGCAGCAGTGTTGCCACCCTAGGATAGGAATCCTAGGTATGTATCTCCTTATCGTCATAAAATCTTTTGTGAAAGAACATTTACTGACAGAGGTTTGGGATTTTGTTATCTCTGTGAACCCTTGAGGGAGATTCCTTCCTCACTTCCTGTATAAATGATGGATTTCAGCCAGGACAGGAAATTATGATAAATCTTCTCATTGGAAGCACAGGCCGCATCCTTACAGAAATGCTAAGCTAGTCTACCTAGAACTAAACAAATAACAGGATTTGGGCTATTCTTGGTACATTCTAGAAATAACAGACTTACAGTCCATAAGGTGACACTCACTTTGTATGATCTGCACATTGATGTGATGTCTGATGTCATTGAATGCTCCAGGAATCTCCACCCGGCAGCAGTACATTCCTCTATCTTCCTCGGTCACATTAGTGATGGTCAGAGACACGTTCCCCTGTTCTATGTTCCCCAATAATTGGTATCTGTCAGATCTCCTCCAGGTCACTGTGCTGCCATCAGTCTGGATGATAAAATCATTACAATGAGATGATGGACATTCTCCTCGTCCCCAGCAGATGGGATATTGGTGTTCGTGAACAAAATAACGACACGGCAGGGTTATCGTATCTCCTTCTGATCCCGTCACTGGTTCAGCTCTTCCCGGCCAAGCTGCAGAGAAAGACAAATGACAGATATGATTACACATAGACATCTGATCACAGTTCAGTGACAGCTTATGGCTGTGGGTACACTAGTGATCATTCCATGGTCCCCATTCCATCTACATCTGTTTTCCTTATTTTGTTCAGGACTTATTTCAACTTTTGGGCTTTTACAATACACAAACATAAAATATTACATACGTTTCTATACCTATAAAATTACTATTTTCAGCTGGTTGGATCCCCGAGCTCTAATTCACGTATTCCTCAGAAATATTCTATTTACTTCTCTGAAAATAATTTGGTGTTTATAGTACTCAGTAGGTGAGGCTGAGATGTACACCCACAGCCAATACATAAAGGTGAGAAGACACAAGAGCGAGGCTCCATCGTGTCACAACTCAAATCATATATTGACATATTTTTCAATGGATCATCTCCCACAACTTGACAGCTTCGCTTTGGGCTGCATCATATCAATTGTGGGAAGGTGGACTAAGGAATAAGTGTACTGTACCATGGTCTTTAAGGGGTTAACTATGTTCCTATGAAAATGTCACTGAATGTGGTTATGCTGTTGTTGGGCAGAACATAAGGTGGGAAGTGACAAGGTGAAGTTGCTGGAACGTGTGATGATGTGACCTCGTGAGCCACTTAGGAGGAGACTAGTAGGTTATATAAGCTTAGAGTTGGTGGATAGCTGGGTCTTTATAGCAACAGGAGAGAACAGATCAGAGGTGTGATGGCTCTAGTGGGGAACAGGCCTCAGGCCTGCAGATCCGAAAACCAGGTCAGGACTGAACTCTTGTCTCCCTGCTTGGGGCAAGGGTGTCCCTAGCCTAGAAGAGTTACCTGGGTGAAGAAGGCTAGGGTAAAGACTGCTATTGGCAGAGGCTGCTCCCAGATGGCTCCCAAGGAGGAAATAGAGTGTACCTGGCACTGTGATGTATGTACAATAAAGGGGCACCGTATTCACACCAAGCTGACATGTCATGGACCTTTATTGGGGAATGTGTGCAAGGACCTGCTAACTAAAAGAAAGCCCGCTCAGCCACTGTTGCAGGAGAGGACCGTGAGGCCTGGCTGCCCCTTGGGTGGAAGGGAGGTTTATGCCCTGAATGGAGTCTGAGGCAATGGAGGGGGGAGATCATTGTTGTCCCCTGATTCACCCCTGTACATGCAGTGCACCCGGGTGCTAGAGATGGGCGGTGCTCTTTCTTACACAATGTCAACACGGTTAACCATGTTGGCAAGTGTAGACACTCTATCTAGATGGATATTTGTGACAAGGGAACATATCTGAGAGGTATCAATATCCTCCTGCTCTCAATACTTGACCACAGTAGTGGAGAAGCATACTTCTCTAATGGAATATAGACGGTTGACTGGGTGTTGTGACCCTCCATCTACCAGATCTCTCCGACTCATCCCAAGCCAGTGGGGTATTTCTGTCACTCTTACCACTTGGGAATAAATACATCAAGGTATGTGGAATTATAGAAATGGAGCACTGTAACATATGAGTTTATTATACTGTGACGTACATAGGGATTTGTTTCCCTGGATTTCAATTCTATGAAAAGGACATTCTATACATTCTTGATAGAACCAATTATGTGATTTTTCCCTTTTGACCCATAGGCATTAAACTGTATGCATGGAGATCTTTTTAAGCCTAACTGGATTTATGTAGAGAAGGATCAACTATTCTTCTGAGAAACTAAGAAAGATAATAAATAGTTGTGCACAACCTTCAGCAGTGATTTCACAGCTACAGTGATATCAGTGGCCAGAAAGGCCCTCAGTGGGAGTGTTGGGTCTGAGCAGAGATAGCAGAGTAAAATAGAGAGAGTATGAGGGGTGGGTGTTTAAGTTGTGTGTAGGTGTGTAGCTCTAAAAATGGAGGAGTGTGGCCCCCTGTAATAGACAAATAAGAACAAGGACAGAGGACCACAACCTAGTACAACAAAGTAAGGTACTGTAAAGGGTTAAATAATATGGAATGGAATAAAATTAAAACAAAATAACTCAACAGACAAGATACTCACATTAAAAGAGGTTTACAAGGGTGGATCTCTCAGGGCTGTGTGCTTTCCAGGAAGACCTCACTTCCTGGTTGGGGATGAGATCACTTCCTGCTTACAGATGATGGGGGGCTCAACAGGAACAATGGGACGCGTTTCGAGCGGAGGCTCTTTTTCAACCACCAAGAAGCCTCCTGGTTGAAAAAGAGCCTCAGCTCGAAATGTGTCCCATTGTTCCTTGTAAACCTCTTTTAATGTGAGTATCTTGTCTGTTGTCTTGTTTTGTTTCATGTTACTCCATATTATTTAACCATTTACAGTACCTTACTTTGTTGTACTAGGTTGTGCACCTCTGTCCTTGTTCTTATTTATTCTCCTGAGAAAGCCTGACACATGGGCGAAATGTGTCATAAGACTAACCATGGACATCTTACCTAATTACAGGCCAGAATTCCTGGCATCGGATGTGACGTTTTTATATGAGAATACAGTATAAACTGTAATTTTATAATTGGTTCAAGATGATGTATGTATATTGTACTTTATATAGAATGGAATAAACCATTTCGTATTTGATCTTTTTGACCCAACCATTATTTAACATTCTTTGCCGTTAAAGTCCTGGAGGCTGGCCACCTCGTTGCTGGTTTGATCTACCAACTTCTTTTCATGTGTAGAGATGCTCGTTAATGCGTCCCTTGAAAATGCATTGGATGTGTCAAATACAGGCTCAGCAGTCCCCCTCCCCTAGGGCTCTGTACCCCAAAAGTAGCGCTTCATATATTACAGAACGGCTGGACTGTTGCGATAGTTAGGTCTGCAACTGTGGATTTCTGGTTTAGTTCTACAAATCACAAGATTTCCTGATAGATATTCTGCTTAAAAAGTAACAAAAAGAGTGAAAAAGTAGCTGTAGTTGGGAGAAACTTATAAGTCTTTATTCAGAATGTTTTCTCTAATACTTCTCTGAAAATTACATGAACACGGCGGCATAGCTGACTTATTTCTCGTACTTCCTCTATTCTTTTTTTTTTTCAAATTTCAAGTTTTATTGAGAGTTTTTGTGGTACATATAGAAAATGCAGAACATATTAAGAAAAAGGGATTATACAACATAAAGCAATGCGATACGATTATACAGCGGTAGTGTAATACTATTACTGATCAGAGGTCCGTGTAGTGATTCACTGTAAACTATGTCCGTAGGGCAAAGTAGCTTTATCAAACTCTAGCTAGAGCTGTGCGATCACTTCCTCTATTCTGAGACCGGGAGTAGAATTGCAGAATTTTAGGTTTATAATCTATTTAGAAGTTGTGCTCAGCCGGTACTCACCGTTTAGATGAAAGAGATAAAAGTAAACCAAATAAGCAATCATTGTTCCGTCCTGAAAACTCACAGATGATACGTTCCAAAAGGTTTCTGTAGTCCAAGCTGCTGACTGTGTACCAGAACGTCAGATCATTGCTTGTGGTCAGCTACTTTCTTCATCGAACATTCTGTGAACATCTTCCTGTCTATAAATTTAGCCATCGAAGCACAAAGTGACAAAATCCCCCAACAACTGACTGGTGGCGGAATACAGCGGAATACATTAAATATTGTACATTTGTATATTGTATATAGCTGGCCATGACATCTGTATATAATGGTGTATATACCTTTAAGAGATGTAACATTTCTGTACAGCAGCTGCCACGGGATAGGTCATGGCTACTTTTCCTGCTATCTTGATTAAGTTCTCTGCCTGGATACTGGCTAAGCCCTCCCCTAGGCAGAGGTCTACCTTGTTACTGTTTTCCCTGAGTATTTTGCCTGGGCTTCTGCCCACTTCAGAGCTTGGAGTTTAAGTTTTCCAATCTTAAGAAGCTCTCCTACTCCTGCAGCCTTCCTGAAGAGTGTTCCCAGCCAGGGTCTGAGTGAGGATACCTCCACTACCAGTGTAACCTCTCACAAGGATTGCCATTCTCCTTTAATGTAAAGATGCTAAGGACACTTTCCTACCTCCTGCCAAAGGGAACCCGCACACTTTTGTCTCCGCTATCCCGGCTCCAAGAGCTCTTTACTGAGCATGTACAAGTTGAGTTTATCTTACTGGCCATGGTTTTGATAATTTGGTGCTACAGCGGGAGGCGATCTATGAGGATTGTATATGAGATTACTTAGGGCTGCCTACTTAGGGACTTTCTAATGTGGCGTCTGCCGGTTGGTTACGTCATTTACCTGGTGGTTAAAAAACACCAGTGTAAGTGGACCCTTAGATAATTGTGAAGTTGATTGCAGATAGAATGTGTTAAGCTGGTGTGTGAGGAGCTGGCGTGTGTGGTGCCTGGAAGAAAGATTGCTGAGAATTTGGTCTATACAGCAAGGAACACACGGCTCGATATTGGAGCCGTTCGAGGTTCCCTGCAGAAGCGCAATTACGACATCGCCCTGCTGTCAGATATCGGAGGAGCTGGAGGTGCAGAACTTCTGTGTCTATCGGGTTGATTGGCACCCCCTCCTGGCGGAAGGCTGTGGCGGCGGACCCAATCCGCTTACCTAACCACAGTACCGGATGTTCCTGCGGCGTTCTGCCGATCTGTCTGACACAAACAATGCTGTTTTTAACACCTCTCACTGGGTGAGTTAATAAGACCTCACAGCTCTAATCATGCTTATGTAGTAACACCCAGGCTCAGACCTACCCCATGCTGGGTAACAGGTTATATGTGGATTGGAACTATACCCCAGAGTATATATTCTCAGCAAGATCGTGTACAGTCACTCTGAATTACAGCGGAAGACTAGTGAAATGTTTTCAAGAAATAAACACAGCAAGTCCAGTTGATTTGAATTGAACACTACAGATATACAATAGCCTGGATGAACAAGAAGTTTCACAGACAGATATAGAGTTCTGTACCTAATGCGAGCACAGCAATAACAACTTAAGGATCTCCAGAATCTCCAATTTTATTGAATAAATGTATATTTAAAGCAACAATACAAAACTTTTCTCATTAAGTTTAATGTATTTAAAAAAATATATATTTTCCATGTTGGTCCTGATATCAGCTGTTTGATCCACAGAATCTTAACCACATGCAGGAAGACCCACCACCTCACTTCCTCATACTACGATTCCCAGAAATCTTTTCAGTTACACGTGTTGGTGGAATGAAAGTGATTGGTGTGTGGTCATGACATTCAGACATACAAAGCTCTGTCCTGGAATATGATCACATGTGTATTATTAGGACAACAGATATCTGGGGGACAGACAGGATGTGGCTGTGAGAGTGAAGCTGCATAACAGGAAGTGGAACAAACGGGTTAAACTTGAGGGACTGTTTGTAGGAGGATTACAGAGTAAGAGAGTTGTTATGAAGATATCTAGAAATGTAATAACCATGATTGTAACTCCTTATCATCAACATGCAGAGTCTTCTCATGGTGGTTGCATCCCCTTTTCATGTTCAGGTTCTACTCCGCTTCCATTATCTCGCAGGACATCCATGTCGATATCTGACGTTCGCGGTAGACTGTTAAACAAATTAAACAGATTAAACACGCAATTATCTTAACATATTGAAAGTAATACTACCTACATAGCCCAGCGCAGCCAATCAAATATAAACCCCCACAACCATGTGACTTCTAGTACGTCCCTAAGTAATGCCAGCTGAGCAAATGAGGCGCGAAACCATCAGATCATCGAAATCTCCTCTGTTACCTGGATGGTTCTTGTTCACCTGCTTTCTGGCATTTCCCTGGGGATACAAAAAAGAGTTTAATAGAAATATTCATAAATATTACAGTACGGAGCTATGTGACCTAACATACAGGGGCTTGCAAAAGTATTCCACATTTTGTCACATTACAGCCACAAACATGAATCAATTTAATTGGAATTCCACGTGAAAGACCAATACAAAGTGGTGACATGTGAGAAGTGGAAGGAAAATCATACATGATTCCAAATTTTTTTTACAAATAAATAACTGCAAAGTGGGGTGTGCAGCGTAATTACTTACGTCAATACTTTGTAGAAGCACCTTTTGCTGCAATTCCAGCTGCCAGTCTTTTAGGGAAT
>CM070034.1:167619949-167633458 GCA_036250615.1 Ptychadena robeensis
GTGGCCACCTGCGATATTGCACCCCCAGTTTCATGTGTTGCCTTAAAGCTAGCCACACATGGTTCAATTGACTGTACAACCAATGCAATTCTTTTTAGTCGATTGATTGAAAATTGAAGCATGTCCACATGGTACGATCGTTGAAATTCGATTTTAATTGTCATTTTTCTCAATCGAAATTTGTTGAACCAGTTGGAAAATTTTGATTTATTGTCCCCACATTGTGTCTCATTTTTGTACTGTTTGACCCGTCCAATTGAGATTCGATTCCATCAATTAGCATACTGTAACTTCTGGGAGGAGGGAAATGCAATACAGTCATTTAAACCATGCAAGCATGCATTGTAATGGCGATTGTAATGGCGATGTAATGGTGATCTAATGGCGATGTAATGGCGAACATCATTGGTCCCTTTTTGATCACTCTGTGACAATCGCTTTTTGATTACTCTACGTTTAAAAACGATTAAATTCAATAGAAGTCGGGCTTTGATTGCATACTCAATGTGATGTGTACTTCGATTCAATTACAATCGACATACGATTAAATGATCGATTTGATGTCAATTGAACCATGTATGGCTAGCTTAAGCAAACCAGGAAGTGAGGGAGCTGAGTGGTAATCTTGTTAAATTGCTCATTACAGGAATGTTTGAGTTTTTTTTACGGCATTCCTCCCTATTATTGGCACTTCTAGTGCCATTCATAAAAACATAGATTTCTGGTAGTAGGTCCGCTTTAAGCTAAACGAAAGCGTAAGAAGGAGAGCCATTTATAACATTCAAACTAAAATTATAGATAAATCAGACTCCCTCTCAGGCTGCAATCAATAAACTCACATGGACAACACCGGTGCTGGGACCATAGCTTGGTTTGTCTTCACACTATGGTCAACATCCAACAACATACAGAGGTCCCGCACTCAGAAAAAAAAAAAAAGTCAAATTTTTTTTTCTTTATTTTGAATCACATACATAGCCAAAACGACCACCCTGGAATCACCTCCCCTCTGACGCATTTAATTCAATATCTTCAGCTTATTTGTAGAGAATAAGCTTAATAAATTGAGGGAAATGTGTCAAAGAGTAGGCCATACCAGGGTGGTAGTTTTGCTATGTAGTTGATTCAAAATATAGAACATTTTGACATTTCTTCCCTTGTGTGGGACCATTGTATGTTCTAACATTATCCTTTAAGAAGGGAGAAGAGAACGCATCTGCATTAAAACCATAGAACAAATATACACAGAAAGGACTGCAAAAGGCAAGAGTCTCTGAATGACTGGCCGCAGTACGATGACATCACACAGCAATTTGCAGTTCGGTGATCGCGTCCGAATCTATAGGTCTATGGCCAGCTTTACATATATCGCGTTCTGGTGGGGGTTGTTGTTATTATACACAAAGATAACCTGTCCGCTACTAACCTACACTAAGCCCTGAACTTAGCTTCCCATAGAAACAACTAGTTCCCCAACAAAGGCATTATATTCAGAAACAAGCTGACAAGCCCCTTCAGACATTAAAACCCCTTTTTAACCCTAATAATATTTATTTAAAGAGAGAGAGAAGGCCTGGGTGTCAATGTAATTTTGAACACTTACTTTTCTTTTCCATTCCACTCTGGATACCTAAATGGAGAAAAACACATTACAATTAATTTGACTCAAAAACCCTAATTCTTTCTAGCATAGCGGTTCTCAACCAGAGGGTGGTGACCCCCGAAAGCAGTGCTTCTTAGAAGTGATGTCGCAAAGTGTCACTTCATGTATGAGATTGTCACTTCGGCATTCCAAATAATAGAAGTCATGCTTCTTGCATGATCAGCTAAGTCACCGTGACGCGATCGGGGCGGAGCCGCCAACCCGGAAATGCTACGGTGATGTAAACAATCGCCGCAGCTTTCCGGGGAGGCATAAAGTCTCCCCATCGGCGGCTTCCCGGGCGGTTGAGGCGAGCCTAAAGCTCGGACGAGCTAGGCTCGTCTCAACCGCTAGGGATGTTAATAGCAAGCTAACTGAGCTCCTACGGAACCCTAGAACCTAGGTGCCCAACCTGCGGCCCAGGGGCCCTTTGAGTGTCGTTTGGTGGCCCCCCTTGTTCCTCCACATGGGGCCCCCAAAACCTAACTGTTAAAGCATAGGGCAAAGTAACTCACCTGTGTAGTGGTCACACGCTGACCCAGCTTTCCTAATCAACTTTGGCTCCTACATCAGTAAAATTTTTCAATGTTCTTTGGGGAAACCAGGTCTAAATATGAGCGCTGCACCCAGGGGCAGGAGGGGGAGTGGGTGCTGTCAGGTTTTGACTGACAGTCGGGATCTGGTCCACCCCTGCTGAGATATGTTGTCAGGGGGAGTGTATGGATCGATGCTATGTGCGGCCCTCTAGTAATTCCGAGGGCCGCGCTTGTGGCCCTCCATATCAACTCAGTTGCCCACCACTGCCCTAGAACAATACTTCAATATACGTATTATGTATATGCCTAAACGATGTAGGGCCTTTTCACACTAAACACACTGCATCCGTTACCACGCCCGCATTTTGGTGCCACAGATAAGTGTGGGAGACTGCACGCCATCATGCAGGGTTTAGTTACCACAATGCAACTGCAGCAGGTGTAGTGTGAAAGGACCCGTGAGTATTTAGTATACGGATTT
The DNA here is from genome assembly GCA_036250615.1 of Ptychadena robeensis. Classification (NCBI taxonomy): domain Eukaryota; kingdom Metazoa; phylum Chordata; class Amphibia; order Anura; family Ptychadenidae; genus Ptychadena; species Ptychadena robeensis. The sequence continues at coordinate 167,622,609 of CM070034.1, forward strand.
TTTAAAGAAAGTACTAAAATACTTACAGTTCCAGCAGAGCCAGACGTTGCTTTTTATGGTAACTTCCATTGATATGTTCATGCCAGCTCTACAAAAAGATGCAAGCTTTATTAAAATAGCCAAGCGCCGGTCAATCTAACTCAACATTTGCGGCCAAAACTGATATTTCACAATGTTTGAAGACAGAATCGTTAGAAACCTTGTCTGTCCAATTAATTAAGCATACATCAGACATGGGGAGGAATCTTTCAAACAGCGACTTCATAGAAGTCCTATAATCTATCCGGAACATGTCCTGGCTAGACTTATAGCAGAAGATAAAGTTTGGACACCACTTTTGTGTCAAGAAGAAGTTCCAAGCTGACCTCAATGTCTACGACATACAGGATGTAAGAACATCAAGGCCGAACGGAAAGACACCTGCCTTACCATACACCAAGCTGCAGAACAACAGAAAAGGCCAAGTGAACATAACATGAAGTGATCTAATTGAACCCCTGATCCTCTTCATCTGCCTCGGTTATACACAAAGCTTGAAGTGACATACCGAATGAACGCGGATTCCGCACAACAGGTAGAAGACATGGCAAGCACAAAAGGTGAATTATCCTCGTCACGGAAAACAAGGTGCCATAAGATGCCCACCCAAGTGCAGATTAGTTTGGATGTAATGGATAGGCCTTAAGAGCTTACAAATCAAGGGATCCAAAAAGTCCATCCAGATATAACTGCAAGATGCTATGTATATGCTAACTACCTGTAAAAGCCTTGAAGGATTCGATTCAGGATTTCCAAATACTACAGTGCATCCAGAAAGTATTCACAACGCATCACTTTTTCCACATTTTGTTATGTTACAGTTATGCCATCACCAGGACTCTTCCTAGAGTTAGCCGGCCATCTAAACTGAGCGATCAGGGGAGAAGAGCCATAGACAGGGAGTTGACCAAGAACCCAAAGGTCCCGCTGCCAGAGGTCCTCTGTGGAGAGAGCAGAACCTTCCAGAAGGACAACCATCTTCTTCATAATAAAGGCACAGACCATGAGAAACCAAATTCTCTGGTCTGACGAGACAAAGACTAAACTCTGGTATGAATGCCAGGCGTCACGTTTGGAGGAAACTAGGCACCACTCATCACCAGGCCATTACCACCCTACAGTGAAGCATGGTGGTGGCAGCATCGTGCTGTGGGGATGTTTTTCAGCTGCAGGAACTGGGAGACTATGTACAGAGACATCCTTGATAAAAACCTGCTCTAGAGCCCTCTTGAGCTCAGACTGGGGCAACGGTTCATCATTCAGCAGGACAAAGACCCTAAAGCCTGCCATACACATGCCGATGTGTGTAGGCAGACTAGTCCCGATATCTTTCCGGGAGGCTAACGTGATGACGTCATCACGTTAGCCTCCTGTTGCATTATGGGGCTCTTCAATCGGCTGGGCACCCTTTGTGTGCCGGCCATAAGCTGCAATGAAGACGCCGCTTTCATCGGCTCCCATCGGCCAGAGAAGATTGGACATGTCCATTCTCTGGCCAGCCGAGAAGTGGGGCGACAGGGATCTGTCGCCCCATGTGGGCACATGCCGATTAGCAGCCGATTTTTAACCTGACCGACGCCGCGAGCACGCACGCCCGTCGGTCAGATTAAAAATCGGCCGCTTATCGGCATGTGTATGGCTAGCATTAGCAAACAGCCAAGATATCAAAGGAGTGGCTTCAGACAACTCTGCAAATGTCCTTGAGGTCTCCAGCCAGAGCCCAGACTTGAATCTGATTAAACATTTCTGGAGAGATCATTAAAGCCTGGCATACACATGCCAATTAGCGGCCGACTTTGCCACTGACCGACGGGCGTGCTCGGCCAGCCAGAGAACAGACATGTCCGATGTTCTCTGGCCGATGACATTAACTTCAATGAAGACCGGCTTCTTCATTGAAGGTAATGGCCGGCACACAAAGGGTGCCCGGCCGATTAAAGCAGCCCCAGAATGCACCGTGATGACCTCATCACGCTGCATTCCAGAGCTCATCGGAGCTCGTCTGTCTGCACCCGTCTCTGGGTGTATGGCAGGCATTAATGACTACCAACGCTTCTCGTCCAACCCAATGGAGCTTGATAGGTGCTGCAAAGATGAATGGGTGAAACTGGCCATGGATAGGTGTGCCAAGCTTGTGGCATCATATTCAAAAACTTTAAGCTGGAATGCTGGCAAAGGAGCACCGACAAAGTATTAAGCAAAGGCTGTTATTACTTATGAAAAGTAAACCTGAGATCACAAGTAAACTTTTTTCACGTTGTCATTATGGGGCGTTGTGTGTAGAATTCTGGGGAAAATTTATTTAACCTCCGTAGAGTTTGTGACGAGTCCAACTGGGCACCCACAAGAGCCGTATATCCCCAGAAAGCTATGGTGATGCTCTTTCCAGCCGCAGCATTTCCAAGGTTGTAAATCACGGTGACGCAGAAGGGGGTGGGCGGCACCATAGACTTCCATGTCAATGGAGGAGTGTCAGCTTTCCAGCTGGCATCATTAATGGGGCGGGAATTGCAGGCAGTGTACTTTGTACACTTCAGCGATTGCCCATACCACTCTGTTAAAAACGGCACGTACGAGCAATGCACTAGAGAGGTTAATCTATTTGGGAATAAGACTAACAAAATGTGGAAAAAAGCAATACACTGAATATTTTCTTAATGCGTTGTATAGAACTGGAAATAGAAGGCAGACTTGCATAAGCAGAAGTGAAGGTGGCTTGCAAAGATAGGTATAAAATGGGCTTGAGATTGGATGAGCTGATCATTTTTGAAAACACCAAAAGATGGAAGAAAAGGAATAAGATCACAATATGTCCAGTCTAACACAAAGAGCAAAACTGTATGAAAATACTTAAGTGCAAAGCTGAGCTACGATACCTCAAGGACAACATAATTAGTTCAACCAAAACAGTTAAAGTAGATTTTAAAAATAATCTTAAGCCTATATTCACCTCAATAGGGGAGAGGTTTAGGAAAGGTCACCACTAATGGACAAGGTTTGGATGATTGCTCCATTAAAAGTTTGGAATCAAAGTTTATATTTACAAAGCTATCAGAAGGGCATACCACTTGATTGAGACTTTGGAGCCAAAATGATAGAAAAAGGGATGATATGGGAATAACTCACCTTAGGAGAATTACTTGGTATGTCACACAAGGAACAGAAATGGGGGTAATCTTTAGGTGAAAGTCCATGGAAATCATCAATGTTTCTATTAGACGGCATTCCTCGCGACTTTTCGAACATAGATCTCTCTGGTGTCTTGAGGTAACTCAAGCGATCATAGTCACTCTCAAGCTTCCGAAAAGGGGGTTCAGAGAAGAGGTCGTCTCTAAGCCTTTCCCGATCTCCCAACCGTTCATCCATATCCATTCTATCACGATAAGCAAGTTTTTGTGAGCGGCTCCCATGATCATAGTCGACCACGGGATTGAGACCGGATGGACGATCATTGAAACGCTCTCTCCTGAAAGGCTTGAGGTCATCCCAATCGTCGCGTGAAGGTCTTAGCGTATCATGAGAGATTCGCTCTCTGTAGCTAAGCAGGGCTGTATCCTCTGCCCTCCTCCTTTTAAGATGCTCAATAATGTGGGGCAAGTTCTCAGCAGTGATCTTCTCCTCAGGGTAGCGACTCAACTCAGTCAAGTCATCAGAGGAAAGACCAAAGCTGGCAAATATTTTACTGGCCCGATCAGGATCTCTGGATGGTTGAGAAGGGAAAGGTTGTGGGCCTCTACTACCAAAGCTAAAAATGGATGGCAAGTTTTGAGAAGAGGAACCAGAGGGCATCATGCCACGAGATCCTTGGGGGCCCATTTTAGAGCTTGGACCTAGGTCCAGCAAGCTGGAAAGACGACCAGAGCTTTGGCCTAATCGACCAAAGCCGGATGATAATGGCTGATTACTCTGGAGAAGGCCCATTCTGGATACATCCCGTCTGCGTTGATCGGGCATATCTCTGCTCATGGATGAATTAGAAAACTTTGACATTATAGGGCTGTTGTCAAACTCTCAAAAGGAAAGTAAAGCGAGCAAGGATCGAGTCGTGCAGCTAGTGTACAAACACTTGAAAACGTCGTAACTGGGGGGACGCTGAGAATTCTTCTTTAAGAATAAGGACTTCAAGCAATTCTGTAGAAAAACAAGTAGTTTTAGTCAAACATTTAGTTACAACAACATTAGATTAAGGGCTTCATCAGGAAAAACAGAAAAAACAGTTCAAGAAATGGTCTTCCATAAGAGCCATGATTGAGAGAATATTCAGGGATGGCAAAGAAAAAAAATAAACAGAAATTCAAGCGATACTGCTGGATGAAACACCATTTCTGATCATAATTTCAAAGTACATTTCATGAGTAAAGCAAATCTCAAAAAACAGTTGAAAAGTGGCATCTTGATTTTGTGCAGATAAGGAGTTATCAACTTAATACACAAATACTAAAATCAAAAAGGGAAGAAAAAGGGGATAAGTGTACTAACAAGCAAGGAATTTTCATAGAAAGGTGTACAGAAGACAGACATTTATAATATTCCATAACAAGGGCACTAATGCATGCCTGAGGAACAAGGAACCTTATTCACCGATTAAGAAAAGCCATCCCATCCTTGTATAGCTTATTACAGCATTGTGCCACCGTACCACTAAGGTGATTTAAAGAAAATACACCCAAGATAGCAAAAGCCTCAAAACAAGTAGAAACATGGGCCTTAGTAAAGGAACAGTTCATGGGTCTGAGTAGAGGAACAGTGATATCTGTATTCTGAATGACTGAAGTGCAGATTTGAGTTTTAGAATTGAAATATAACCTTCCTCCCTTAAAGGGTTGGTGCAGCACACCCTCGCAAGTGAAAAATGAAAAAGGCACCAAGTGGTATAAGTGAGGATAAAAAAACCATTTAGAACAACTACAAAATACATAAACAATAGCCTTAGAACCTCTGTAAATAAACTTTATCCGAGACTACGCCAAGTTTAGAAGATGGAGTCTTTTCAACTGAAAACTGATTGAAACTGCAAGAGCATTACTTGTGTCTTATTGCTCTAGTTGGTTGAATGGGATCTCCCACCACCAGACTTTGCACATCAAGTAAATTTTTAAATGATCCTTTTTATTACTTGTAGAACGGTTGAACATTGAAAAGCAAGGCTCCACTATGCTCTCCATTAGGGCCATGCTATCGGCCCCTTTAAATGAATGGGCTGACGTATAACTAACATTGGTCATACGCCATTATGCATCCATTGATTCAACATTAACATGACGGAGGCTCCGACTATCGGGGGCTTTGGAGACTGTCATCGCCCAATTGCCATCAATGGGCGGCATGTGCACTCTGTTAAGATTCCTGCATTCAACACAGGGTTTTAACAGATAGTGAAGCCCTAGCCTAACAGAAATTGTCCCCCTCCCACCACGAGAGGAAAAAGTTACACAAAAAGTGTTTAGGTAAACAGGAAAGAGAAGAACAAGGTGACGATTTAAAGGTGAAACAGAAAAGGTATGAATTGAAAAAAGTGACACCATTCCAAGTCACATTAACCAAGTGAAAGGTATGAATTATATCAGCTGAGCGCAAAGACTTCCAACATTAGAAAATAAGAATCCCTTACCAGACAGAACACAGGGTGTGTGCATGAAGGAAGTTACACTTCTAAAACAATATGACATACGTAAGAAAACAAAAAAAGGTTTGGGAAATGATCAGAAGTTGGACAATTTATGGATGAGGTTAAGTAAACAGATATTTAAAAAATTATATATAGAGTCTGGATAGTCAACTTAAAGTGGATCTACGCCCTCAAATACGCAATCGGGGAAAAAAAAGTTCTGACAGCAGGAGGAGCGTTTTTCCAAAATCGCCCATCCCACTGTGTGATGTAGCACGACATCATAAAGCCACAAGGGCACCTGGGACATCTAGCGGCTGTATGATGTCACTGCCACCCAGATATAGTCCCGCAATATCACAAGATTGACGGATGCAGTGCTGGAAGAGAGATGCACACCTCTCATCAACTGCAATTCAGACCATTATGACAGGCGAGTATTGTTCATTTAATGCAGTGGTTCCCAAATAGGGGGGCACGAAGGTATTCCAAGGGGAACCTGTGCCCTCATTCGTAACCTGTGTTTGAATGGGGTGGGGGGCTTGATATTGTTCCTAAATAGAAAAGGGGCGCCCTGCAAGGAACATTTGGGAACCACTGATTTAATGTATGTTTTTTTTTAGTTTAAAACCACTTTAAATATTCTATTGCAGGTGACAAAGAGCCAGATTAATAGGCTTAATGGGTTGGATTTGGCCCATAGATTACTCACTGTCATGGCTGACCTTACCGACAAGCTATACCCCCTTTACACACCTCCTCATGCCATGGAGGTAGCTAGTGATTTTGGGAGGTAATGTCATCCATGGCAGTGGTTTCACCATAATTGTTTCGGTCACAAATACAGCTTCAAACCAAATGACAGGTCTGGGGGAGAAGGTCAGTAGCTGATGGCTTGACCTACAGCAATGAACAGCCCCTTTTCATTAATGAATGTCAACACAGCCAATGCAGCTGCGACAAGTGACATTTCAACGTAAACAAGTATATAAATCCCGTTCTCTGATTAATTGTAGAGTTCACGTCCGCGTTAAATAATCCCCAAAACACAAGAATTGTATTTGTTACATTATTCAACATGCAAAATGTTTTTACTGTAGATACTTTCCGTGAACAAACATCAGAGATAGTATTATTGAATTAATTTTACCATGAAAAGCAACAGAAAATGTGAGACTGAAGTAATAAAGATTTGATACGGTAGAGGAAACATTCAGATGTTCCCAAGTGTGAACTACACAGAAATAAGAGATGCATTGTGAAAGCCAAGTAGGAGCTTGTGGGGATGGGGACCACGTGTTGACTGCTTAGAGCGGCCGCTCGCCAAGTGTGGTCAAAGAGAAGACACAATCAAGGCAGTGTAGGCAGTGGGGGAATGAAGGGAAAGGGCGTGCGTACATCTCAAAGGGGTGGACATAAGTTTTCTTCAGAAGTACTTCTGTCCTATTCCAGTCTTATATTTTTCCAGGTTTAAGGTTAGAGTCAGATTGGTAAAACGACACAGATGTCACAAAAGGATTTGATTTAATTAACATGGGAGCAGTAAAGCACTACTGCTGTGTTGACACACAAAAGCATACACAATTCCCAAATATGTTGCCAGGATCCTCTCCGCCACTACATAATTGGAAACATGAACACAAAACACCCATAAATCTGACAATGCTACAGTATGGGCTTTTGTCCGCTGCCGTTTGTCTCCTCCTCCTTCCGCGTCAATTGATCTTCAACGGACGTGTCAGCAGCTGCACCAGGCAGGGCTGCATTGAAGACTAAGCATGCCGCGAATTTAAAACAAAGCTGCGGATACCGCGCTCAGAATACGCAGAGTGGACACTGTACCATTCATCAGAATGTGAAGTGTCCTCTCTGCGACTTTTAACTCGCTGCGTACGCAAGCCCTAACGCCACGTGTCAATGGCGCATGTCAAATCCTGGAATTTTGGTGTAACGCGTCCATATATATTTAACGGATGCGTACACCAGTGTTCTCCCCAAAGCAGATTGGCCGGGCGGCCCGCCCGGGAGATTTTGGTCCCCGCCTGGCACACAGCGAGCAGCAAGCAGCCTGACAGGCGGCGCCTCCCATTCTTCAGGAGCGCGCCACAGCCACTGAAAGACTCCGGCCCGCGGCATACTACCGGGGCTGCGGGCCGGAGTCTTTCAGTGGCTGCGGCGCGCTCCTGAAGAATGGGGAGGCGCCGCCTGTCAGAGGACTTGTGTGCCGCCGGACCGGTGCAGGCGGCGCGATGACGTCATCGCGTCATGACGTCATCGCGCCGCCCGGCTGAAAAAAAAATCTGGGGAGAACACTCTACACACTGGAGGCATCGAAGCTGTGTCGCTTCAATATCATTGCAGAGCCCTACATCGACACAAAGCAACGAACGTATATCCAGAATGCGTTGAGTGCGATAAAGTCGCAAGTGTCTTTTTGACTCGTTGCTCAACATGTTAATGCAGAAAAGATATTTATATCCCCCTCCATCTCCCTAAGGGCTTGTTTCCATTTCGTCGGGACCCCTCCGCTAAGCGCATACGCTTAGCGGGAGGTCCCGACGTAGCAGATAGCCTTACCTGCTCGGCAAAGGATCTGTCTTCACCGGGCCGAGCCGCTCTGTCGATGAAAGGCCTTGATTCCATTGATGTGATTCCGCGTGTTTGTAACCGCGCGGTTACCGCACGTTTGTAACCGCGCGGCTAAACGCATGGCATAGTTGTCGCACGTTTTTACGCGTTGACGCAACGCGATTTTTTACCTGAACGTGCCCAGAATACGCATCCGCGCCTGCTATGCCATGCGTTCTTGCGCGTTTATGAAAACGCATCCAATGCATCCCTATGGGCGCATTTTTTGGGATGCGGATGCGGTTGGGACGCGGATGCGTTTCAAAACGCTGCAGCTAGCGTTCAGAAACGCGCCCTAAACCGCATCCGCGCGCGATCGCGCGCAACCGCACCAGTGGAAACTACATTGAAGTTTCCAATGTATGCGGTTGTTTGCGCTTGCGGCCGCGCGGTTACAAACTGCGCGGAAACGCGAAGAATCGCATCAATGGAAACAAGCCCTTAGGCTGAACGTAGTCGAGTACGTTCAGCCTCTGCGGATGCGTAAACAGACCATCCACCGAGCAGGCAATGTCTGTGTGATACGTCGGGACCCCTGCTAAGCTTAGACGCTTAGTGGACCGTATACCGACGTAACCCCTTAGGTTATGTTTCCATGGCACGATCGGGTCTGTCGGTAGCCCTGCACCAAGCCTATTCCTTGGCGGGGATGCCAACTAACCCAATCCACATTACGTGCCTACGACACAGGCTGTTCCCAGTGTTCTGCCGATTCACCAGCCAGGTCAACGTAGTGCAGTATGTCAACCTCCGGCCGGCAGAACGCCATGGGAACAGTCAGTCCAATGCGCCAAGGAATGCGCTTAGAGCAGGGGGTGCCAACGGACCCGATAGCACCATGGAAACATAGCGTTGGGTTGCAGTAATATCAACACGTCCCGCATCTACATTAACCTTCCTAGCGCACCGCCCGTATCGCGCCGTTGTATACGGGCGATCGAGGCAGTGTACAGAGTACACTGCCTGTTGTTTCCGGCATCTCGCCGGAGCTCTACACGCAGCTGTTGTCATTACTGACACCAGCTGCGTGAGAGGGAAAGCCGGCGCTCCTCCATTAACATGGAGGTCTATGGCGCCGCAGACCCGGAAATGCTGCAGCGATGAAGACAATCCCCTGCGGTTGAGAGGACCCTGTTCAGCGAACAAACAGAGTTCGTCTCAACCGCTAGGGAGGTTAATGCAACCAAGCGCAGCTATGGGTGTTAATGCAGCCAAAGTGATGGCAAAGAATGCGTCCAAAACTAATGGGTATGCGTTTTTGACACGTCAAGAGGGGGGGAAAAACGTATGCGTCGAAGTCTCCTAATGCAACCCCTGCATTAAAGCATCCCTTAACGTCAAGGAAACATAGCCTTGCGCTGCGTCCAAAAAACACAATCGCATGTCACGAACGCATTGCGTTTCTGGACGTGCTAAGGATTCTTGCGTAAGTATTGCGGAGACATGGACTTAGTGGGGAAAGCCTCCATGACCTCGGACACCCCAGACCCTTCCCTATATATACAGGGTTTTACAGATTATTTAAAAACATACATTTTAAATAAATATTCTAATTTGGATTAAAAATAATAAGATTAAATATCTAAAAAGTTCAACATCCCACCCTCCCCCTGTGACCCTCACACCCCCCGGCCTAACCCCCGGTAACACACGCGGTGAAGTAACCAGGAGTCGCCATCACCGGCTCCGTGCCGCAGCACAGAAAATGGCCGTCTCCCTCACGACAATGCCCCCGCCTGTGTCCACAGGCGCCCCGGGAAGTCACTTACCACCCGTGAAATCCGGGCACGTCTCACCTCGCCGCCTCACACAAAGCCCGCTTAACACCACACGACTCGGGTACTCCACAGAGCGGAAGTAGGCCTCGGGAATCGCGACGTTGGCTAATGGGCCGGGCTAGTGGAGGGGGAAGAGCTGCTACGAGCGTTCTAATTGGCTGACTGGTATATGGGCTCAATACTGACATCTAGTGGCCACAGCTGTTATCGCCAAAACAATAGCGTACTGCTGGGGGTTTGTGAGGAGAACCTGTGAGGGAAACAGATTCCATAGCAGAGCAATGTTCCTCAAATGTATGAAGGATTTAACAAATAAATAAATGAATAATAAAAATGCTGTATGCTTGTGCTTGTTATGAAAAATACATACATTCAATTCTAATATCAAATGATACGACGCACCTTTTTATGGGACGCAAATGCAAGAGAACGTGTCAGGCCTGCCTGGTTTGGCTGTTTTAAAACAATCATATCCCTCTCCACGTTCAAATGTACCCAAGTAGACAGAAAGAGAGGTCTAGATTGGAGGATTGTGTGAGTCCACTGTTCCCATCCCTAATAAGCTATAGGATAAAAAGTAGGATCCCCCATGGGACTCTAAGTTGGAACAGTGAGCACTGATAGGCTGGGTATAATAAAAGAATCAAGTATTTATTTGAAAAGGATAAAAGATCGAGTCGAGAGATGTTTTTGGGTACAAAAACAATTATGCCGTGTGACAGACCGGCAGATTTTTTAATACACTGAACATCGAAAAACATAGATACAGTTATAATGCAATACAGAGATGCATGGAT
>CM070034.1:167678864-167689003 GCA_036250615.1 Ptychadena robeensis
TTGGCACTTCTAGTGCCATTCATGAAAACATAGATTCCTGGGGGTAGGTCCGCTTTAATTGTTTGTGGAGATTTCATTTTGAAAACTCCACTATCTGACTTTGCATTTCTCATCCTAGGCTTATACTCGAGTCAATACGTTTTCCTAGTTTTTTACTGGGGTCGGCTTCTACTCGAGTATATACAGTTGTAAGGTAGCTGGGGTATTCGTAAAGCTGATTTTCAGTATAAATTAAGCCCAACCCCTGACTAACCGCATTATAACATTTCTGGGGTCACATGATGCTCCAGCATGGGCTCCTCCACTTTCAGGGACCCTGCAGTTTGTTTTTGAGGAGTTTACATCACTGCCTGCCTGATGTAAAGACTTACCGTATATACTTGAGTATACAGTACAAAAAAATGCTCAGATAAAGTCCCCCTTGGCTTATACTTGAGTCCCACTCACCTTTTCGGGTGTTCGCTGGTCTCCCTACAGGCTCCGGCAGCCTCTGTGAACGGTCCAATGTGTATTCTATCTGCGGCATTCCCGAGCTCGGCTGGTGAAATGTATACAAACTTGGGCAGCAGCGCCATCTTGTGGACACGTTGTTAATTGTTTCTGGAGATGGTGGAATTTAATTTTGAAAACTCCACTATCTGACCCTGCATTTCCCACCCCCGGCTTATACCCGAGTCAATAAGTTTTCCAGTTTTTGTAGATAAAATTGGGCACCTCTACTTATATTTGGGTCAGCTTATACTCGAGTATATACGGTACTGAAAAGTCTCATAGACTGATATCCTGATCTGTGTCTGATTCCTCTTCCAGGTCATTTGCATATTACACTGTTAAAGACCGACTGCCGCAAATTCTAACGAAAGTGATCGACACTGTCCATCGACATAAGAGTAAATTCTTTGAAGAATATGGGGAGGTAGGTATCGTTGGTGATGTCACATGACTCGGGTTATCAACTGTGATATGTGTTGGGGAAATGGCGCACCCCTGTTATATATACTAGCTTTGCTGGGGAAGAAAGGGGGGCGTGGCTGAGCGGGTCTGTAGCTCAATTGGCCAATGTGACCAAACTCTGGCGCCTATTGGGATATGCTAGTACTGTGTTTCCCTGAAAATAAGACCCTGTCTTATATTAACCTCCTTAGCATTTGACCCGTACGGGCGATTGCAGCAGAGCACATGTCAACTCGGCGTCATCAATGACTCTGGCGACGTGGACCATTAACATGGAGGTCTTTGGCTCCGCCCCCTGCCCCTTCTACTTCACTGATGACACAGAAGGGGCGGTTCCGCAGCTTTCCTGGGGCATATCGTGTTCTCCCAATTCCCACTCCTGTAGCGGCTGGAACAAACTGGGTTTGCCTTAACCACTGGGGAGGTTATTTTTAGGAGCAAGTAGGGCTTATTTTCAGATAGGTCTTATTTTTACTAAGTAATTTGATGCAATATATAGAATGACCACCAGATGTCACTGCCGTTTTGTTGTCATGCCAAGGGCAGTATTTACCTAGTGTGCACACTGTGTGTGTCTGAACACAGGGGCTTGCAGGTGCTTTCTGGGCTGCTGCCAGTCGGCAGCAGCCCAGAAAGCACCTGCAAGCCCCTGTGTTCAGACACACACAGTGTGCACACTAGGTAAATGGGAGGGGGGGAGGGTGTGGTTTAGAAGATGTACCCGGATGCCTCTCTTTCTCTGGGCTTGTCTTATTTTTTGGGGAACAGGGGAAATTCGGCTAGGTCTTACTTACAGGGGAACACTGTATGTTTCTATATGATTGCTGTAACAGGACGTTTTTCATACCTAGACACACACAACACTCCTCTGATTTGTTGCAGGAAGGAATCGAGGCAGAAAAGATGGCAATCTCTCACTTTTCAAAACTGCGTAATGAGATGCAGACCGATAAGGACATCCTTCCATTGTCCAATAACAGGTCAGACGCAGACATCTGGAACCGGTACATGGACTACCAGAAGACTCTGCTCAGCAATGGGGAGAACCCCAGCTGGTTCCGCTCTCCATGGTTGTACGTGGAGTGTTATCTCTACCGCCGGATCCAGGAGGGGATTTCACTCAGGTGTGTAAGTATTTCTACACATACCTCTGTCTATGTGTATCCATGGAGAGTAAAGGCCCCCATACACCTCACAATCTTACCATACAATTTCTGTACAATCAACATTTCTTCTACCAAAACCATGTAATATAAGGGGCTTTCTAAACCTTCCAATCACTATGTATTCTATCAGGGAGGACCCGGCACTACATAGCAGTGATATATACCTTCCAATCACTATGTATTCTATCAGGGAGGACCCGGCACTTCATAGCAGTGATATATACCTTCTAATCACTATGTATTCTATCAGGGAGGACCCGGCACTACATAGTTGTTGGTAATGGAAATTGCATGGCATAATCTAAAGGTGTATGGAGGGCTTAAGGGTAGAAGCCTTCCCAATATGTGAGTTACAGCTTTAGGTAGTGTGAGCCAAAACTTGACCATACTTATTGAATAAGGGGAAAAAAATGACAGATCTGAAGTACTAGCGAACTGAAGCCACTTCCGCCCATTTGGTTCAGCAGTACTAGAGCACGCCTCCCCAGCAGGCCTCCTCCTCATGTCCCCCCTAGAGAGCATGAAACACTTTCTGGCAGCTCTTCTCTGGTTGCCACCACAGCAATTCTCCACCCCCCCCCCCCCCCCCCATATTCTGAATTGCTGTGGTGGCAGCGAGAGTGGAGCTGCCAGAAAGTGTTTTACCTGATGGGGGAGAGCACAAGGAGGAGAGGGATGCCTGCTGGGGAGAAGTAAGAGCAGCTGCATGTCAGCAAGTCCTGCGGCTGTGACACTGACGTCACAATCTTGGACTGGACGTGTAAAACATCATACAGCCCCAGGGGCTCGGATAGATTTCCCGGGTGCCCTTTCAGCTGTATGATGTAGCACTACGTCACAAGTGGGAGGGGTGATCTCTGACATTTTGCCCCTCCTTTTTTTTTTTTTTTTTTTTTTTTTGCAGTGATGGTCCTAACTATGGGCAGTCTGCTGCCAATAGGGCGGAGTGACCGCAGTGACCACGTGGTAGGTCCGCTTTTAAAAAGCATGCCAGGAGAGTAACACCCAGGGGATGAAATATGTATCCTGTTTTCAGGTTGTATAGTTTTATGATATGAGATTGATTTATCCTTTGTTCACACAGCTCCCCGATCTCAGGGTTCGATGTCTTCAGGGAAGTGAAGAATGAAAGCTTCTTTCAGTCTCAGCAAGCGATCATTGCTCTCTGCACTCACCTACAGGAAGTGAAAAAGACCATCGGCAGCCTGAGCAAAGAACAACGGCAAGAGGAGTTCTACAGACTGCTGCAGGTGGGTGGGGCTAAACCATTTAAAGGGAAACAGCAAGATCTAGGCCAGTGGTGGCAACTGAGTTGAACTAAAGGGCCGCACATAACATTATCTATCTATACAATTACCCCCTTTCATTGGTGGGATAGTGGGAGCATTGGCACTTACCTGTCTGCTGATCCCCCACCAACACTGGAGGAGGAGGAGAGGCGAGGGACCTGCTCAGGCGCCATCTGGGTCTCTGATTGGCTTTTATGTAAGCCTATCTTTTAAATTTATCGCCTCTTCCAACTCTAAGAAGATCCTGCACAAGGACCTGTCAGTAGGGGATCGGTGGACAGGCGAGTTCCTATGACCTATGCATTAACAGTTAGGCCTGGCATACACACGTCGATTAGCGGCCGGCCGCCAATCGGCGCGTGCCCACATGGGGCGACAGATCCCTGTCGCCCCACAGCTCGGCCGGCCAGAGAACGGACATGTCGGATGTTCTGTGGCCCATGCCATTAACTTCAATGAAGGTAATGGCCGGCACACAAAGGGGGCCCGGCCGATTAAAGCAGCCCCAGAATGCAACGTGATGACGTCATTACGTTGCATTCCAGAGCTCATCGGAGCTCGTCTGTCTGCACCCATCTGTGGGTGTATGGCAGGCATAAGTTTTCGGGGGCCACAGGTGGAGGACTGAGGGGGGCCGCCAAAGAATGTTCAAAGGGCCGCTGGTTGGGCACCTGGGATTTAGGCTTTATAATTACTTTATTACCGGAACAGCAGGTAAGTATATTATTTAGGATTGTGGAGTGCTATGCCATCATCATACCAGCTCAGAAGTAAGTCAAACTTTCATTTTAAGGTAGCCATACACGACCCGATTTGCACCTGATTTGTCGGCCAATCGACCACTGTGCGCGCTCCCGCAAACTGCCCGGCGGTTGCTCAGCAAAAATATCGGATGGCCCCTACCTGGTGAGATAGACCAGGAATCTCCCGCATGTCAGATCGCATGGTGATCCAACATGCCAGTAAATTCCTGGCCGATCCCATTACTTTGAATGGCTGACACACAAGGGGTGCCCACCGGTCAGCTGAGGTGCGGCTGCAGTGGGATGACGACATCCCGCTAAAGTCGATCCCTCATCTATCGGGGCTGAATGGCTACCTATACATATATATTTTTTCGATTCTGAGTATATATCCGCTTTAAGCTTCATGTGCTAACTGGCAGAGCAGGAGTAAAGAAGGTAGGGAAGCGGTCTCTGACAGCTTCCCTGCCTCCTGCCCTGAATGCAGAGCTGTATGTAGGCTCCTCCCCCTCCCCCGGCTAAGTTTATTGCTGTAAGAGCGAAAGCAACTGCAGGGAGCGAAGGCGCGACTACCCACAGCCATTCGCTCGCCCTCTCACACCATAAGACACCATAAGATGAAGTCATTACCCCCCAATGATTTTAGGGGGGTGTCTTATGGTGCAAAAACGGACAGTACTATTTTCTATACAT
This sequence comes from Ptychadena robeensis, assembly GCA_036250615.1. Taxonomy (NCBI): domain Eukaryota; kingdom Metazoa; phylum Chordata; class Amphibia; order Anura; family Ptychadenidae; genus Ptychadena; species Ptychadena robeensis. The sequence goes on from CM070034.1 coordinate 167,683,710, forward strand.
TATCTGCTTCTCTCTGATCCAGTATTATTACACACATTCCTTCTTGGTGATGCAAAACCAGTTCTATTCCAGGTTATATCACCACCAAGCATCATGAGCTGTCCCTATATAGTTGGCAGCCCCCTAGAAAGAGGGTGAAATACAGCAGCCCGCTCCGTGGGTCTTATTTTCTGGGGAGGGCTTATATAAGAAGCACCTCAGAAAATTTCTTAACCCCCCTAGCGGTCAGCCTGTACTGCATGTTTTTTTGCGACCCGGTACGTACGATCGTAGTACTCTGCCCTCCTCTTTCCACATCACTGGTAACGTTAATGGCGTCGGCGATGTGGCCTGGGAAGCAGATGCCCCTTTGTTAACAAACTCTGGACGAGCTGGACTCAGATGCTAGGGAGGGTTAAGGTCTCCAATTTTTTAATCAATCGCGACGATCAGTTGTGCGGAAATCCAACGTGGTCACCCTTTCTTCCAGCGGGATCAATGGAGGGAAGCTCAATGAAACAGGGAACCAACATGTTGTCATCGAACGGGATCAATTGTGCTAAGCGGATGCGCATTGATTTGCTGCTCAATCGGCAAACACAGATCGGTGATGTCATTGTGACGTCTCCACACTGCGCTTCATCGTTCAACGATTGAGCGGCTATCGACCTGTGTATGGGCACCCTTAGGGCTTGTTTCCATTGAAGCGTTCCTGTGCGGTTGCAGCCGCGCGGCTGAACGCATGCCATAGTTGTCGCGCGTTTTTGCGATGCAAATTTTTTTTTGTAATGCAAATGCGGATGCGGTTGGGACGCGTTTCAAAATGCTGCAGCTAGCGTTCAGAAAAGCGCCCTAAACCGCATCCACACCCGAACGCGCACAACCGCACCAGTGGAAAATATATTGAAGTTTCCAATGGATGCGGTTGTTTCCGGCGGCGGCCGCACGGCTGCAAACGCGCGGGATTGCATCAATGGAAACAAGCCCTCACTTTCAGGGAAACATGGTGGCTATCCCCAATGATTGCATGCCAGCCTATGGGTCTATGGCAGCCTGAGTTCATCAGTAGGTAGTAGGTTGAATATCCCTGGCAGCCATTCTACCCAGAAGACTGCCAGGGGATTTTTGACTTGTGGGCCACAATGGGTTTTAAAATGTGACGCAGTGGCTGGACCAAGAGCCGCCCGGCATAGGGGTCCTAAGTCCTTGTAGCTAGGACAGGATATTTAAAAAAGAAAATGTTTTATAAATAGAAGCTTCAACATTCCATTGCAGACAAACTACGGCCTCTAGAAAACAATTCTCCTCTAGGTGTTAACCTCACTTATTGCAGGGAATGAGGGGAGCCAGAGCATCCTGAAACCAAGGTGACTAAGTGCCAAATTGATAGACTAAAGGGCCGGCTTTGGCCCCCGGGCCTTAGTTTACCCATGTATGTAGAGCAGTAGTGGGCAACTGAGTTGATATGGAGGGCCACAAGTGCGGCCCTCGGCATCACTAACGGGCCGCACATAGCATCGATCCAGACCATCCCCCCGACTACATATCTCAGCAGGCGGTGGACCAGATCCCGACAGCACCCACCCCCCTCCTGCCCCTGGGTGCAGCGCTCATATGTAGACCTGATTTCTCCAATCAACATTGACAATTTTACTGATGTAGGAGCGCCAAAGTTGGAGAGTTGGGTCAGCGTGTGACCGCTACATAGTTGTGTTGCTATGCCTTATGCATTAACAGTAAGGTTTTGGGGGCCACATGGGGAGGACCAAGGGGGGCCACCAAACAACGACCAAAGGGCCGCATGCGGCCCCCAGGCCACAGGTTGGGCACCTAGGATGTAGAGCATCTGTAGGAGACAGCACCAGTGAAATAAAATAATTATAAATAAAATCATTTTAAAGCCAAACTTCTGATTTCGGTGACTTGCTGTATTTCTTGTTTCCTTCTCTGTCAGGTCTCTTTATGGGGAAACAAGTGTGACCTTTCTATATCCGGGGGTCAGGACAACTCTCAGAAGTCCAGCATCCTTGCTTCCCTGGATTCCCTCAGACAGTGTATACTGGTGGATAACATGGAGTCCCTGTGGAACACCCTGATGAAGAGCCAGGATGTGAGCGCAGAGGAATCCAGGAAGACTAGGGTGGACATAGTCCTGGACAATGCAGGGTTTGAGCTTTTAACAGATTTCGTGTTAGCCGACGCCATCTTGTCATTGAATCTGGCCACCGAAGTCCATTTCCACGCCAAGTGCATCCCTTGGTTTGTCTCCGACACCACAAAGCACGACTTTGATTGGACAATTCAACAGTTGCTCGCCGCCAACCACAGGTGGATGTCAAAATGCGGCCAGACGTGGAAAGAGAACCTGAAGAAGGGTTCCTGGGTCTACCACGAGAACGTCTTCTGGACCCTTCCCCATGAGTTCTGGAGTATGGAGGAAACCGCTCCAGATCTGTACGCAGAACTGAAAAAGTCTGATCTGGTTTTATTCAAAGGCGACCTGAACTACAGGAAACTGACCGGAGATCGGAAGTGGGAGTTCACCGTTCCCTTTTCTCAGGCATTGAGAACCTTCCACCCTGCACCCCTGTGCAGCATCAGGACTCTGAAAGCTGATGTGCAAGTGGGACTCGAGGCCGGGGTCGGGGAAAAGCTCAGCGCCTCAGAGCCAGGCTGGATGGTGTCTGGGAAATATGGAGTCATCCAGTTTAGTTCCATGGAGTGATGGAATCGCTATGATAGGCTATGTTTCCACAGCGTCTAGGGCTCCGTCAATCCTCCCCTGAATTAAACGCATTCCTTCACGGGGAGGTCAACGGAGCCCCTATATATTACCCGCCTGCCGCACTGACTGTTATACATTGAGTGGAGCCGATCCATCGGCCGGAGGTTGACGTAGTGCCCTGCATGAACCTCTCTGTCGCATGATCGGCTCAACGCCGTGTAAGGCAGGCAGGTAATATATATGGTCTCTGTTGACCTCCCCGTGAAGGAATGGGCTTAAAACAGCGGGGGGTGGATGGAGCCCTAGACGCCATGACAACAAAGCCTAAAGCAGTGGTTCCCAAACTGGGGGGCAGGCCCTCATTCTGAACCTGTGAGGGGGGGGGGGGCTTGAAAATGTTCCTAAATCGAAAAGGCCTGCAAAGGAAATTTTGGGAACCACTGGCCTAAAGCAACAGTCAGTAATCATCAAAAAAATTCAAATAGAATCAGTTTATAAAGTAAAGCGGCCTTTCCATTTACAAATTTGTGGTGGGGTGGCCATGACTAGTAAATTTATGTAGGTCAGTAGTCCCCCCCCCCCCCCCCCTTATGGTTGCCTTCTTCTTCTTTCGCTACTATATTAGGACCAATATTTTTTTGGACCATAAGAGGCACCTTGTTTTTTAGAGCATGAAAACAAAAGAAAATATTGTGTTCAAGTCAATTGGGGGAAAAAACCCCCATGTCATAAACCAACTTCAGCCACAAGATGCCCCAGTGAACACTTTCCGTCAATGTACCGATTACAGAATTTTTTCGGACTTAAGGACGGCCCCTTTCACCCTTCCACCCCCCAATTGATGAGGTGTCTGCATCTTATGGTCGGAATGCGTGGCCAGCATCCTTGCTCTCGTCTGCAAAAAGATTAGCTGGGGAGGTGGAGGAGCTGTTTTGGATGCACTGTATTGTTTCATCAGGCAGAGCTCTGCTGCTAAAGCAGTGCGAGCTGAGTGTGGGAAAGCTGCAGCTATCCTCACACACAGCCGAAGAGGGGAGGCATATGCAGCATCCGCCATGCCCCCCCCCCTCCATGTGTGTGAGGAAGAAGGGATCTGCAGTGAAGTGTGCTCTTTAGTGACACAAGTTCAGTTGTGGCTGAAGTTGGTACTGCAGGGATTTTTTACTCAATTGATTTGAACACTATTTTGTTTCTGGTTTACCTGCTGTAAAAACTGAGTGTGTCTTATGGTCCAGAAAATATGGTACATTACCAGCTTCTTTCTCGGGCTGGGGCTCCACTATGTACTGGTATCTGCTGATGTCAGCGCAAGCCTCCATTGCCTTCATGTGGATGCGGATGGCTGCTGCATTGACATCAATGTGAGGGATGCTCGGACCAACGGATCAGAGCTCTGACGCGTTGTGGAGATGTCCCTTTCATAGCCCCATTGCAGTCAATGGGCAGCTTGTGCACTGCGCTAAAATCTCCCTGTTCAACACAGGGATTTTTAGCGCATGTGGAGCCCTAGCCTTACACATCGGGGAAGAGGGGGGGGGGCGCAGGGGGATACTGCTTGCTGCATATCCCTCCCCTCCGCGGCTATTCAATCACATCCAGAACAAGCTGTGGTGCCTGTCTGCGGCAGCGTTAGTAAGCTTATGCAGCAGCAGACAACCAAACGCCATGGGTCACCTAACAAATCTTTTAGCACACCTTCAGACCATAAGACGCACCCTCATTTCCCCTCTACTTTTGGGGGAAATACGTGTGTTTTATGGTCTGAAGATGGTAAGTGACAGAGAAAACAACTAGTAGACCCTCTCAGGAGGGAAATTAAGCATACCTCCCTTCAGAGAGGTAAGTTAAGACCTAAGGCTCTGCTTTGAATTTTCTTTTATCAGTGACAGGGTCGCAGATTCAGATTTTTGCAGTTTTAAAAAAAAAAAAATGAAAATGTTTATTTACCTTATTCAGCAGTCTTTTATTTCAAAGCATCTACTGTGTTTCCCCAAAGACACCACCTTATATTAATTTTAGGTGCGAAAAATGCACAAGGTCTTATCTTTACTAAGCAGTATTAAGTAATTTAACCTCTCTAGACTGGATTTCTGTACTAAATAGTGTGTAAAATTAGCTCTCACTGCCGTATACTTTCCTAGCTTCTCCAAGCTCGGCTCCAGGATGTTTCTTTACACTTTTGCTGGGGGCGGCATTCACCCGGCGCTGCACACTGTGTGTGAATCAGAACGCAGCGACCTGTGGGTGCTTTCTGGGCTGCTGGCAGTTGGCAGCAGCCTAGAAAGTGGGTGAAATCCAGCAGTTTTTTTTACTCTGGGTAAGACTTATTATCAGGGGAGGGCTTATATTAGAAGCTGAGGGGAAAATGCAGCTAGGTCTAGCTTTAGGGGAAACATAGTATTTAAAAATGTTAAGGTGGCCATACACAGGTCGATTTCCCACACGATTCCTGGCCGATCGATCACCGGGCGCGTGCACACCGATCGATCAGTGAGGAATCGAGTGCAGCCCACTTTGACCGATCGACCCAGCCCGATCGACATGGCCCCCAAATCGGATGGGCCAGAGAACCAACCTGTTGGTGTTTTCT
>CM070034.1:167727126-167738258 GCA_036250615.1 Ptychadena robeensis
CAGTTAGTTCCCTTAGCATCATATTTTAGGTTCACAAGGTGAAGTTTGTATCTTTTTGGAGACATCTGAAATTATTGTCAGGTCTGATAATATTCATCAGCTTCTACAAGAAAGAAATTCCTAAAGCAGATGTATACTCAAAAAGTTGACTTACCTCAGAGCTGGTACAATGGTGGCTTATCACTCCTCAGTTACTTGCCTGCAGTTTATTTAAATCATATCTTTATCTGCCAACCTTCCAGGGGTTAATTCAGTGCAATATCATGAGTATATACCATATATTGGTTGGCAATGGGAAAAATCTGTATTTCAATGCAGAGCCGTGATCCGATACTTTCCCGGCTGTCAGTGCTCTCAGAGATGTCGGCTATTCGGCTCTACCTTGGAGCTGCATCATCAGAGAGAGGGAGAGCTGCGAGAGACATTCTTATCGCCACCACACCTATCGCCTCCCTCCTACACCTACCCGAGACACACACATGGAGACTTGTGTGTATTGACCAATCACATATCCCTCTGCTCTCCTCTTCTCTGGGGAATCTGACTGGACATGTTACATGGCAGGCGATGTAACTTTAATTTACTTTATTATTTTACAAAACAAACTCTGCACAAGCTGAGATAGTTTCTACTTACACATGCTCCATGAGCAATTCTGGCACTGCCCCCTTGGTGTCATCGGTGACGCCACGGGGGCGCATCATAGCCCTCCATGTTAAGGCTGCGTCTACACTACAGTATTCAGCGACTGCGGGGAAAACCGCACAGTGCAGCCGCCCCCTGCCAGTCTATACTGGTTCATCATGCCAGAGTTCTGGCGCAGATTCACAACATCCAGTCAGGCGTTGGGGATTCGGGGGACGTCCCGCGCACTGAAAGCTCTTACGTGTGTGGCGCACACAAATGTGTTTCTGGGTGTGGTTTGCTAATAGAAATGTATAGGAGGCCGACACAGCGAATACTGCGCCCTATACACCCTGAAAAAGCGCCCAAACAGCGGGCGGGCGTTATGGACATCCACACATCAACGTGCCCATAACGCCCTCCCGCGGTTGCTGGGGCGGTATAGTGTAGACCCAGCCTAATGAAGGAGTGTCAGTTTCCCAGCCCACATGTGTAGAGACGAGGAGGGAGGGCGGAAAATACAAGTACTGTGTACGGCTGAGCGCTAGGGAGGTTAATATCATAATATATTACAGGGAAGTTTTGCAGCACGGTGGCTCAGGTGGTTAGCACTCTGACCATGCAGTGCTGGAGTCCTAGGTTCAAATCCCAGCCTGGACACTATCTGCAAGGAGTTTGCATGTTCTCCCCGTGTCTGCGTGGGTTTCCTCCATGTGCTACGGTTTCCTCCCACACTCCAAAGACATGCAGTAGGTTAATTGGCCTCCCCAAATAAAGATTCTCCTATGCTAGTTACATGTGACTATGGTAAGGACATTAGATTGGCAGCTCCTTTGAGCGACAGTAATGCTGGGCATACACATAGCGAGCAGGTCAGACAGACCTACTCCGATGTGTGCCGAGATGCTAACGTGATGACTTCATCACGTTAGCATGCCGTTGCATTATGGGGCCCCTTCAATCGGCCGGGCACCCTTTGTGTGCCGGCCATAAGCTGCGATGGAGACGCCGTCTTAATTGCAGCTTATGGCATCGGCTTCCATCGGCTCGCGCCGGCCAGAGATTATCGGACATGTCCGTTCTCTGGCCGGCCGAGCTGTGGGGCGACAGGGATCTGTCGCCCCATGTGGACACATGCCGATTAGCGGCCGATTTTTAACCTGACCGACGGCGCGAGCGCGCACGCCCGTCGGTCAGATTAAAAATCGGGCGCTTATCGGCATGTGTATGCCTAGCATTAGTGATATGACTACATATGCTCTGTAAAGCGCTGCGTAATATGTCGGCGCTATATATATACAAGATAATAATGATAATAATACCTTTTTTTTTCTTCTACTTTCTGCCTCATTACCGGCACTTCTATTCCCGATCCAACAGGAGAAAACAGGGTGACAGGTCCTCTTTAAATCTCCGCGTCCTCATGTCGTCGCACGTGTCCGTACTCTGGAACGTGATACACAGCTTGGCGTGTAGGGCGGCTATTTTCCATTCAGTTTATCACTCTGTAGGAGCTTGCTTCGTGATCCAGGCTAACGTTTCATTAGCTTCTCCATGGAAAGCAAAGTTACTGCCGCGGCGGGATGTAACATCTGTATTAGCGCAATCACTTCAGTTTTTGAGTTATAAAGTTTAGCTGAATATTTGCTTTAACTGCTTTAATAGTCAGAAGTTTATAGGACAATGAAATCTGGGTAAAATCAACTCACTATTTATAAGGAAAACACTGACCTGGGGTAATGTACAGGAGAAAAATAAAATTAACAAAAAAAATGATGCATAGATCTTGGCTTTTGCAGTAGGGGTTCAAATGTGTGTTTTTTTAACTTTGAATTTTATTGGATAGAGCTATCACTGTATCCAATACAATGCCCGTTGGCACTCTCTAATAAACACACCAGGGGACAAAGGGTTAACTGCAACATCTGGAAATCCCACTGGGAACTTCTGCATAGAAGACTGTTCTGGTGTGATTTACATTTGAATGTCCCGCCCCCCCCCCAATGTGACACCATCACGTCACTGGAGGGGGTGGAGGGGTCTGTTCTCCTCCTCCAGTTTCTCCTTCACACGGGAGCCTCGTAGCAGCACAGAATAGTAAATCTGCTCTGCCGGGGCTCTGATCTGACCTGACGGCTCTATCTCGTCCATTGCTATACTGACAAGTCAGCACTGGATGATATGGAGCTGTCAGGAACGGCAGGGGGGGTTAAGGTGCCCATACACCTGACAGTAGCCGCTCCAAAGAGGCCGTTTCGAGTGCTGATGTCACGCCATGCGCGCTCGTGACCATCTATTTAGCAGCCATTTCATGCAGCCAGCCCTGTCTCCCAATCATTCCCATCAGGGTTATCGGACATGATTGTAAATCACGGCAGATGTCCATTGCTGTGGATGGAGACCGTGGGTCCCCATGCAATTCATTGGCTGGCAGGGCTGTGCCCCGAGCTCCTTCGATATCAGGCTCAGCGTGATGATGTCATTGCACTGAGCCTGAAGGCTGATCTTTCTGACAGGCATCAACCCGTGTATGGCAGCCTTTACTATCTAACAAATAGGTTCAGAAAACTTGATTAAAATGAAAAATTATAGAAAAGGATATATGGAAAATGTTAAAAAATATTTGTGCCGCTTTAGTAGAAGAGCAGGAAGGAATGGAAAGGTATATTAAAGCGGTTTAATACGCAAAATAAAAAAAAACACACATACACTACATTGACATAATACTCATCTGTCAGCAGTAAACATCTGGGAAAACTGCTTCACAAAAAATATAGGTACTTCCCTTCCTCAGTTCCTCATTCATTTAGCCAGCATGTTTAGTATTGGCAAAGAGAAGCTGCTTCCGCCCATTTTCCAGGAATACTTTATTTTGATGATGGAGCTGTAATTTAAAAAATGCCCACTAGATTGAGCTGCTTTCATTACATTTCGCAGACTCTCTTCTCAATCGAAATCCCACTGGGCACTTGTGACACTTCTATCTCGAGTGCCCTTGTGGCCTCACTGCCGTGACGGGACAACACACAGTGGGAGGGGAGATCCTCCTGCTGTCAGAAATATATATTTTTTTATTATTATTTTTAGTTTCGAGCAGTGATTGCCCTAATTATCGACAGTCAGTGGTGGCTCTACATATGGTCAATATGGGCAGTTGTGCAGGGTGACATCGTGGTGGGGGCGGCACTGCCCATATAAAAAACTGCCCCTGTCCTCCACGCGCTGCCGACATCCGACTCAATCAGTGAGGGGGGGGCAGGGTCTACTCCCTCTCTCCTGCCTGGTAGAAGGAGTAGAGGAGGCTCAGCAGACCCCCCTCCCTGACCACTCCCGGGGGAAGGGGGGTGGCAGAGGGACCTTCCGGCCGGTGGCTTGGCAGAACACGACGGGGAACAGCCAGTGCTGCAAGCAGGTAATGTCGATCTGGTCCGTCTATAAGGAATGCGCATTAGGACCCTAAAGCGCCGTGGAAACATTTAAAAAAAAGTATTGCATTTTTTGTGTGAAAATTTTGACTAAAAGTGGACCTATCACCAGATCTGATTGGCACTAGAAAAAAAAAAGCTCATCTGTAATGGATAAATTAAAACTGTCCTGACATGAAGATATGGGCCAGATCGATGGCCGCTTCCAGTGCCGTGCGCGCTCATGGCCATCTATCTGGCCCATATCATATGCGGCCATCCCAGTTTTCGAGCGGGACCAATCAAGCCTGCTCGAAGACAGCCATATCGGACATGACCATGTTGCTTTACATGGAAACCGTGGGTCTCCATGCAAAGCATCGGCTGAGCTGGGAAGAGAGAGCAGAGCTGTCTCCCCGGTTTTGCCGATATCGGACAGCAGCGTGATGATGGAGCCGTCTTTACCCTGCTTTACTTTGGATGATCGGCGACAAAATCAGCTGCAAATGGAAATGTCTATGCCCAGCTTGGGTGATTATACCATGTTCAGGGGCTATACTCAGTTTAAAATGTTTCAGATATTAGTTTAGAATTATAAAAGCTAGAAATACCCGGTGACTTCTGATTAGTCATTATGGGTTTACAAATTTGCCTTTTTTTCTGAACGAATGATAGAATTTCTTATTCCAATGTGTCACTCAGGGCTGTTTCCCCCCACTTTGCGAAGTATGCGGGAGCATAGGGCCCCCGCCCCCAAAAATATTGGTTGGCGGGGGGCTCCAGGCAACAACTTTGCATAGGGCCCCCCAAAAGCCCTTGTCCCCTTCCTCTCCTCATGTACTCCCTCCATCGTCTCGCTGTTCTTTGCTGGGCCGCGGTTTACATTTCCGCAGGCGGATTCCCTGAAAAGAGACGGCGGATATAGCTGTCTTGCTATTTTCTTCCATTTAAGCTGTCATTTTCTTATCACTTGTCTGTGTTACGTGAAGAGCTCTGCCACTGTCAGCTGGATCAAACAAACCCATTACTCCTCCTCGTGCTCGCTACAATCTGTTTTATGATCAATTTCATATTCCATTTGTTTCTTGGCTGCTGCTGGATCTCCGTCTCCCGATGCCCCCTGAGTGCAGAGCTCTGCATTACATATCAAAGAGTGACGTAATGGGGACGGCAGCCGGGCCTGCGCTCAGCTGATTGTCGGGACTTCTGGAGAGAGAACACAAGTGAAGTATTCCCACCACCATTGCTCCATTGCCCTGGGCTTCCTTCTATTCCTAAATTTCATTGACATTACCAAGGGTGCACATACGTGGTACTCTAGTACTCACCCCAGGGGCCAAAACCTAGCTCTGCGTACCGGCATTATTGTTACGCAGCTCATATGTGTACTAACAACTTGGAGGCGCTCCGTGTCTGGGCGGCCGCAGCTAAATGTTACATGTATACAATTTATGTCACTTGGATAACCGCAGGGGAACATGAATAACTATGAAAGGTTGCAGTTAGGGGGGCGACACTGGGAATGTAAATTACTAATCCAAAAAAAAAGATTGGACTTCTAAGGGTGTTGGAGATCTGGGGGGTGAAAGCCAGAGTAGGGATATGGTAAATCTGACAAGAGAAAAGCACTGTGTGACAGCTGAAATATGACTATGAAAGGGTGACCTTTGGATTCTCAGGGGTTAATTACTAAGCCAGAAAATTTCAGGGTTGTACTACTGAGGTATGAGATCTGGGGGTTCACACATGTTGTACTGTGAGAGTTACATGTGACCCAAAGCCAGCTGGTGACCTGTGGATGGAGACAGCTAATCAGAGGATTAATCAGGAACAGGGAGGTCCATCTGCAGCAGAGTCCATGCAGGAGGCTGATGCAGAGGACAGTGAGGAAGACCACCCTACATATGGGGTGAGTACTAATCACCATCTCCTGGTACTCATCTGAGGAGCTCACTAAAAACGTCATGTGCACCCCCGGTCATTCTTTTAGATGGATACTTACAGCCAGTAAGGGATTTAGGATACTTTACTCGCCCTTCAGCAAATCTCCATCTCCTGAACATGATTCTTTGTGTTTTCATGGGAATGGCAAGTTCTAGAAAACTTCATCCTTAATGTGAACTCATGGAAAAGCACATGATCAATTAAATCAGCTCAATAATTAGTACAAGCCTGACAATACAAGCGCTCAAAGCGCTTTTGGGGTTCTCCTTAACCTACCTGTCGGTTTGTTTACAAACTCACCCTGAGCTACATTCAGGGATACTCACTCATATGCAAGGGCGGTCCTATGGAGATCGGGAATCTGGGCGGGCACCCTATCTGACCCCATGATGTGGAGAATAAAAGTAACTTTCACCAAAGTCAATATGAATTCATTAAGACATTTTGCACGGCCTGCATTGGGAAAACCGCCTCCCAGGTGAGTGATGATCTGTCACCTGGTGCAACGATCTGCAGCGAGGCCCAGGCAGAGGGGAAGTTCTGGAAGGTGCCATACAGGTAACCCCTGATTAACCCGGGCGTCTGATGGACGATGTGCTGCACACACAGAGGGTGGTGCCGACCCTACATGCATAGCTTCTTTTTACTGGGTAGGTAATGCCCACTTGAACTTGCCCAACCTAAATCCAATGAAAAGAACAGGCTAGGTGTTTCTCTCACTATGCGGAGTATGCGACCCCTGGTAGGCCCTGGTAGGCCCCTGATGCCCCCACACGCATAGTGGGAGAAACTTTGCCGGAGAGATAGAGGAACAACATCACAACCCCGCCCCCCTACTCAGCAACTCGCAAGAGATAGATGTGCCTTCCCCCATCATCAACTTGGCAACTCAGGCGGCCCAGCGCAATAACTTCACATAGGGCCCCCGTCATCTTCGAAACAGTCCTGGTTCTGTAGTGTCGTGCAGGAGCAGTGTAATTATACGACCTGGTCCTTTTGAATGGATGTTCTATGTCAGGCAACCAAGCACTGCTCACACCCTAATAGTGAAGATCCACACAGCTGGTAGGGGCTATTTACAGTTTATTGAGGAGTATATACCGTATTTTTCAGACGCACCCAGTTTTTAGAGCAGAAAACCAGAAAAAAAACTTTAATAAGTTTTCACATCAATTGGGTTAATGCAATGAATTACATGAATGCAATATTCAATTCAGCCAGTAGATGTCACTAGCAGCAGTACACTCACAGCACAATGTCATCTTCCTCACTGATTGAAGCTGCAGAGTCTCTCCTCTGCTCTCCCTCTCCCGATCTTGCTGTTCCTGTGGCAGAGTGATTGCAGTTCCCACGGACACGGAGAGAGGGATAGATGGCAGTTCATCTATCTCTCTCTTCATTGCTTATACCAGCAGGGCTCTGTTGGCATAAGCAATTATACAGTTCAGATGGGAGATCCTAAAAACAGCCTGCATCTCTCATCTGACAGCTCCCCGGCTACTCTTCTTGCCGGGAGAGCTGGCGAGAAGCCAAGACACCAAGCGGCCACGGAGGTCACGCCACCATAAGACGCCGGCACTCCCGATTTTGGGGGTGAAAAGTGCGTCTTATAGTCCACAAAATACGGTAAAAAAATACAGGCTTCAACTCCCGAGGGCAGAAATGGGGTTCAGACTTGGGAATAAACATTGCCAAGCATTGCTATCAGTTGCCGGAATATGTGGACAGGGGTGCTGTAGGCTCTCCAGTCAGGGTGTCACACTGTAGATGTGGAGTGGAGATCTCCTCCCCCAGGGATTCTCGTCTGGGGACACGACTGAGGGAAGCTGTAGATCTTCAGGGGAGTATCAACAGAAAAGCCCAGAATGTTCTGTGGATCTTCTATTTATCACCTCAGACAGGGGCTGGCTTAAGGCCTGTAGCTGGGCAGAACAGAATAGTTACATTTGGAGGAGGGAGCCAAAACAGCAGGAAAAGCTATTAATCCCGTCCTTGCAAAAAGGTTCCAGCAACTTGTAAACAGCCCTTAAAGGGACACACACCAACTATAATAAGCACTATACAAGTATAATACACAGCGCAATATATACAGTTTTGTGGCTCTTTCTCGGGTCACTACAGTTCTGTCTTGCAGCAGCTACTAATACACACTGTGAGGTGCCAAATGTTCCACTGAACGCCAAGATAGTGTCACTCCATTTACAATTCCCTAGTAACATCATCTCTGGCTGAAAGAGAGGGTCCCGCTCTGTAAAAAGAAGTCGTCTACAAATCACATCATGCCATGGGGACTCCCCGGCCGTCACATTCTGTTTTGAGAAGGTAAGTAACTGGATCCTCCCATGCCAGACCTTCCCCAGTGTAGCCTCAAACACAATGCTGCGTGTTATCTATTGTCATTGCAAAGACACACCGAGCACTCAATACCTAATCCAATCATCTCCCCATCTTTGCCAAGGAGACGGAGCGCACGTCCATTCTCTGAAGGTGAAAGCTTCTCTCTTATCTGGAATGATGATCTTCTGTCATTTGCTGCGTCCTTCAAGGGAGTCATTCCCAGGAAGACTGGATGCAAGGGAAGCAATCATGATGGGGACCAATGTCACAGCAATGGATGTCTAGTGAGGTCTAACCTTGGGGATGTTCATCTCTGTAGCATCAGTGTTTACATTATTTGGGTAATGCTGGCCATACACATACCGATAAACGGCCGGATTTTAATCTGACCGACGGGCGTGCGCGCTCTCGCCATCGGTCAGGTTAAAATCCGGCCGTTTATCGGCATGTCCTCACATGGGGCGACAGATGCCTGTCGCCCCACTTCTCGGCCGGACAGAGATCCGACATGTCGGAAAATCTGAGCCGATGGGAGCCGATTGCCATAAGCAGCAATGAAGACGGCGTCTCCATCGCTGCTTATGGCCGGCACACAAAGGGTGCCTGGCCGATTGTGGGGCCCCAGAATGCAATGGGAGGCTAACGTGATGACGTCATCACGTTAGCCTCCCGGAGCGACATCGGGGGTAGTCTGCCTGCACACATCGGCGTGTGTATGGCAGGCATAAAAGTAGTTTAAATGGACAACCATCCTAAAGCAGGGTACACAAATAGATATGATGTAGATATGATATGATGTAGATATGGGCCAGATCGATCGCTCACGGCCATCTATGTGGCCCTTATCATATATGCGTCATTGCTTTTTTTGAACGGGACCAATTAATCCTGCTCGAAAACTGGGATATCAGACATGACCGTGAACCCTCTGAGCGTTTGCCACGTGGCACGGTTTTTTTATAACCGTGCCACGGGCAATCGCGGCGGAGCACAATGTGCTCCGCCGTGATTGCCAGCTCAGCTCAGGGTTCTAAACATAAGCCCGGCGTCACTGGAGACGCCGGACTTATGCTGGAGAAAGGCGACGCCCCTCCATTTACATGGAGGTCTATGGCGCCGCCTACCCCCGCCCCCTTCGCGTCACCGGTGACGCGATCGGGGGTGGACCCGGAAGCATCGGCATACATGCCAATGCTCCCGACCGCCGTCAGAAGACGGCGAGACCTCGGGCGTTCCTCCGGCTAACTGGGGCTGACTTTCATGATGCATGAAAGTCAGCCCGAGTTAATTCGGGGAGAACGCTCAGAAGGTTAATCACGGCCGATGTCCGTTGCTTTGCATGGAAACTGCGGGTCTCCTGGCAAAGCTTCGGCTGAGCCGGGGAGAGAGCAGAGCTGTCTCTCCAACTCCGCCGATATCTGACAGCAGCGTGATGACGTCATCACATTGCTGCAGGGAACATCGGACGGCTCGAATATCGAGACGTGTTCCCGGCTTATCTGTTTAAATGTTTTCAGTGAAGGACACTGGTAACCATAGAATGTCATTTTAGATGATTGTGTAGTGTCGTGGTGATGTGGAAATTAAGGCAGCTACGAAACAGGAGGGAGGGGACATTAATCGTATGCCTTGATGGGGATGTCGACGCAGCCCATCCATATACATGACTTAAGCTAGCCATACACAGTCGGATTCCGGCGATCTCAGCGGGAATCGGAGGTCCGATCGATCGGCCAATTAAGTGTGTCCGATCGCTACATACCACCTTGTCCCATGGATTCCTGGACGATTCTGTGTCCGATCGCTTATTCCACAAATGGCAACTCCCCCTGATGTGTGCAGAATCGGATCAGAAAGACCAACATGTTGGTTCTCTGTCCGATCTGATTCTGGGCCCCTGAACGATCGGACGTGATCGGACGGACAAGGTGGGCTGCACACGATTCCGGGACGATCGTTTCACATGCACGCGCCCGGAATCGATCGTCCCAGAATCCGATGGGAAATGGACCCGTGTATGGGGGCATTAAACGTCACTCATGTTTCCACAGCGTTGATCAGTTCTGCTGGGCGAGTAGACAGCGGAGGTTGACATAGTGCCCTACGTTAACCCTCTGGGCGGTTTGAGCTTTTTGCGCCATTTTTTATGGCAGGAAAAGCTCATACTCCGCCGTGCTTGCCGGCTCTCCGCCCAGCCCTCTACACACCTCCGACGTCAAATAGTCGCCGGCGGCGTGTGGAGAGGAGAGCGGCGCCCCTTCATTAACATGGAGGTCTATGGCGCTGCCTCCACACGGGGACACAAGACACGGGGCCGGAAGGGCTCCGTGTGTTGGCGGCTCTTCTACAGAGTGGTTACAGAGTGGTTCAGCGATCAAACTGTGCCCGAACTGAGTTCGAGCAAACCGCTAGGGAGGTTAACCACTCAGACAGCACAGCGCAGGCCTCAACGCCTTGGAAACATAAAACTGATAGAGCGATAGACCTCTCATGGGGTAACCGCCTCCGTCGTCTGGTTGCTTCCTGTGTCATTACATCACTTTAGAAAAGAGAAAAGCTGTCTGTGGGACTACAAGCACCAGCCAGCAACAGGTGAGTGTTGGAGATCCCCTCACCAGGCTTCTGGTAAGGTGTGGGACAATCCCAGAGGAAGTTAGCTAGAGGGACTGGACAATAATTCAATCCTGGGAAGCAGCACCACCTTCCTATTGGGTAAGGACTGGACAGTTCTGTGACAATACCCAATTACCACAACTATCCTAATACAGTGGCTTGTAAAAGTATTTGGCCCCCTTGAACTTTTCCACATTTTGTCACATTACA